>MNCI01017638.1:49346-100713 GCA_015680685.1 Gnetum montanum
GTCTGGTAAGTGGGAACGGATGCTGACGCTAGTTAATTTAGACTTAGGAAATTAGTTAGAGTTAGCTTAGTTTCTCAACCCTTTCCTCTGATAGCATAGAAGATAAACCGAAAAATACCAAAAAAATCATATACCTCAGACTTGCTTAACCATACACCGTGACACTTACAAGCAAGCCTGGGAAGACAACGAATGATTAACCCCAAGTGTTTCTTGTGGTGTTAAGGCATTTAGTCTGCGGAGTTTGACTGGATCGCACGTGCACGCTCGTATTCGTATGGTTGAGTGTAGGGGTACCTCGCCACTCATTAGTAGTGAAGGAAGGTTTGATAACATTAAGAGTGGCTTATCACCTAGATCGTGAAGCACATCTCATTGGCTTCAACAGGCTTTGAATTCTTGCTCAAGTGAACCTCCTTTTTGCTCATCCAGGCATCATTTGTACACATTTATCTAACTTATTCTTTATTCTTTCTTAATAAAGTGTCAAGTTCTAATTTTTATGTTCAAAAGTAAATTTTATTTTTTATGCATTATTTAGATATGTTTATATTCCCATGCTTTGCATCTCATAAGTTCTTAGATCTGCTAGACTAGCCAGGGTACCTCAGATATCATTTTTATCATGGAGCCCTAGGGATTTAAGGTTGGAAAACTACTTACACTGGCAATCGAGGTTTAAGGTTGGATCCTTTATTTTCATTCTAGCAATCGAGGTTTTTGATCAAAATAATTTTTCTTGGCACTAGAAGGATGGCCTTTGCCTAAATTCTATAACTAGATCTATTATTTTCATTGCCATTTGCAAGCTTTCTCTTGAATTTTTGTTGCCAAAACCTTTGAGGAATCAATGCTGGTCTTTCCCCCCCTTGTGACCAAAACTGCAGTGTGAAAGTTGTAGATGGTTGGGCTTTGGCTTTTCACAACACTTGCTATGAATTTTACAGCCCAAAGCCAATGTTGATATTACTTTCTCCTTATTATTTTTACTTCCAAAATAATTTTCTCTAGATTCTAAAGTGGGTGATTCAACTCATCCATGAGTTGGATTTCCCCCACTTTTCCCAGCTAAGATAATTAGCAGTTGGCTAAAACCAATTTTAGTGAAAAAAATACTAACATTTCACTTTGGTTTTCAGCCTTTCCTTCCATCAACGTTGAGGTAGGAGGTGTGAGATTCCCATCATCTCACCCTTCCTCTTTCCCCCCTCTACCATCCCTAGTGTGGAAGTTGTTGTGAGGCTAGTGTTAGTGAATTTTGAAATCAATTTTATAACTAGATATACTTTTGTTGCAAGTTCAAAGCCATTTTCTAGCCGAAACTCTTGAGGAATTCAATGCTGCCTTTACCCTCATCCCCTTGTGGTAGAAAACTCAATGTGGAAGCTACAAGTGGTTTGGGTGCTAGATTTCACAACATCTACTATGAATTCCTAGAGTAAAGCCAATGTGGAAGCCTTACTAAACATTTATTTTTTGTTGCCATATTCTTCACCATTAAACTAACATTGGTTTCTATGCCAACCAAGCCTACTTTTTTATCCTTTTTGGTGAAATTTGGAAGCCTACCAAAACCATCTTTGGAAACTACTAAGTTTCCAGTTTGATCTTCAAACTTACCCCCCCCCTCTCCAATAGTGGAATAAGGTGTGAGAGTTTTATTATCTCATCCCCATCTTTCTCCCTTACCATACTCATTGTAGAGGCACTTGGAAAGTCAACTTGGATAAGGTTTGAAGCCAACATTGCCAATATTCTATTTCTAGTAAAGGGGTAATCCTCCCTTATCCCCCACTTACTAATTATAGTAAATACATCATTTTTGTCATTTTTAGTTTCTCTAAGAGTTTTTGAATTTCATTCACTGGTACTTACTCCTATTTTACCATTTATAGCCTATTCTTAAGAAATCCTTAGCATTATAACCATGCCATTTCAAAAATCCACCAAATTTCCCTTCACCTTCACTAGCAAAGATCATAACCAACAAGTCATGAGGGTGTATGATCCAAAAGATGCTACACTCATTGAGTGTAGGCGATATTTGGAGTTAGAAGAAAGAGTCTTGATTTTGCAGTCATTAATGAAGATAGTTATAACTTCATTTATACCAAAATATAGGTAGACATGCTGATTTCACAAATTGAAGCTAAGGCTATAAGGGATTTTGAGCTCATACACATGGGTGGGAAAGAGCACATCCCTTCTTTGTATGAAGAAATCCCTCTTAACGACATCTATTCTAGTGTCATTGCCCAATTGATTACTGCAAAAGAGGAAGATTACCAACCTACGTTTGCGGAACAACAGGAAGAAGAGGATGAGTTTAAAGTAGAATATAAGTCTAAAAACATCCTTGGAGGACTATTCCAACAAACATCCCTCAATGTCATAGAACTTTTTCCTAATGCTTTGGTTTTCTTCACGGGCATGGTGCTACCATCTTCCAGTCCTCCATACCCTACTATGGTATATCCCATGTTGGTTGTAGCCACACATCACGCTTAGTCAATGCCACAAACAACAAGCTATAACACATTAATGTCATTTACAACATCAACTCGACATGTAAAATCATCAAAAATGGCTTTTACCACTGCAAATCCATTAAA
This sequence comes from Gnetum montanum, assembly GCA_015680685.1. Classification (NCBI taxonomy): domain Eukaryota; kingdom Viridiplantae; phylum Streptophyta; class Gnetopsida; order Gnetales; family Gnetaceae; genus Gnetum; species Gnetum montanum. The sequence continues at coordinate 51,959 of MNCI01017638.1, forward strand.
TACTTACATGGGGTCTACCATGAGACCCCCAACAACACAAGGGTTGCACATCACATTTGTCCCATTTGTGCCTCAAGTACCAACACAAACACCTTTTTCTTTGTTTGGCCCACAAGCCACAACCATAGCACAACCTTTTCCTTCTATCATGCAACCCATAATGAGGCCACAACCCTCACAACAAATACTATAACATTATGTACAAACCTCACAAATTATGGGGCCATCGCAAGGCTTGGATCAAGCTTTGCAAATGATCCAAGACCTAATAGAGGAGTTGAAGAGGCGTAAAGCCTCTACCACAGAAATTACTAAGATTATGGCTTCTACTAGGATGATTTCATAAGTCTTGTAGTTCCACCTTTGATACTTCCTCCTAGTGTCACCATTCCACAATTTAGCAAATACAATGGGGAAGGTGACCCTAATGCTCACCTTATTACCATTTGATTTGAATGTTTTCTCTTGCAACCATGGCCACATATCATCATAAGGATTTTTCCTATGTCTTCAATTGGGAAAGCACTTGATTAGTATCATGCATTTCCTAGAGGATTCATATCCTCTTTGGAGGACTTAGTAGCCCAGGTTGTCAACCACTTCAAGTATAACTTAAAGCCTAACACAACGCTTGACCAACTCATGAAGGTCAAGCAGAGGTCCTTAGAACATGTGTAAAAATTCATTCAGTTGTGGAATGGATTGTTGAATAAAATACTAGAGCTCATAGCCAAAGATCACTTGTTAACCATATTCAAGGGAGTAGTTAATGATGCTATCAAGTCTAAACTCTACTACCTTGATCCATAGTCTCTTAGCCAAGCATTCTCATAAACTAAAAATATAGAGGATGCTGCGAAGGCTAGCCATGATCTAGCCTACATATTACATAAAAACCAACATACTTGAAGAGACAAGAAAGATAGTAAACAAAACAACACTACCATAGCAACTGTAACCAAGGAAACCAAGATCATGAACTAAGGTCCAAAGGTTAGCCTGCCCAAGGCCCCCATCAATAATTACAGTAACCAACCATCAACTTCTGGGACCATTGCATTGATAACAAGTAGACCTAAGTTTGAAAGGAAGGATAGGTCTAAATATATAATAATGCCTTTAAAACCATTTGAGTTGCTAAACCAACTATTAAGAAGTGGATACATACAACATAAACAAATGACTGAAGCCACTTGAAAGAAACATGAGTGACTATGTGAAATAGCCAAAGACCCCACTCAGGCAATGAAGGATGATACCCAAGTGCCTAAATACTTCTAGTTAGACCACTTCTGTCATTATCATCAACTGCCTGGTCATGGTATAGACTTCTACCTTGTGTTGAAGGATGACCTACAAAGGATGATAGATAGCGGAAAATTGGTCTTAGATGCTTGTAACCTAGTTTGGCCACAAAACCAATTGATGTAGGTATACAAAGACTCGTTGAATGCTAATGATAGCCCCTATGTTATTACAACATTCAACATTGATGACAATCGAAGACCTACAAGAGAACCATTTATGATTCAAGTACCCCTCTACAATGAAAGGGCTTCTTTAGCTTTCCATAGCTCAAGATCCTCCTTTGTTGTGAGAGTAACATCACAAATGCCTTTAGGAGAAACCTTTTGTCATCAAGGTCTCTCAACCCAATAGAATCCAAACAGCCATAGCCCAAACAACTATACAATGACCCCTTGTGGTGGCTAATGCTATTGCCTCTTCCTCATAACCAACAGCTGACAACCAAAAACTTTCAGCCAACCAAAGGAAGGAAAATAAGCAAAAGCCTAAAAACTAGGGAGATAAGCAAACAGAGGCATGAAAGGAAGTGGATCCATTAAAGCCCACTCCCATTTCAACTATACCTATGACCTCCTCTGTCCCATCTCATTCAACCAACAAGTCACAAGAGCACACTAAAGCCCATAATCAAAATAACCAAAAAGAGCCACAACCTAAAACTAAAGTTTACATTTTGGAATGCATGGAGGAAGTAAAGCACAATCGAGGTGACAAGCCCACAATCATTGACAAAAACTTTCTTAGTGGAATGGAACAAGTCAGATAATTGCTCAAGTGAAAAAATAAAATCCTAAAATTATATGACTTGATCATGACTTCCACCATACATTGTGAGGTGCTAGTCAAAATGTTGATGTCCATACCCATTAGTGAGGATATTCTCACTAATGAGGAAGCCATCCATGTAGTGATTATTCCTCCCTTACCATGGGAGAAGAAGTCAACACCCTTAACATTTTGTGATAGTGAAATTAAGGTTAATCCCCAAAATGACAAAGTGAATATAGCCTCTTTATTCATAACCATATGTGTAGGAAAATTTAAAATACATTGGGTGCATGTTGATGATAAAGCTACAACCAATGTCATCCTATGCAGCATCATTGAACGCTTGGGTTTAACTGAGCAAGCACAACCTACAACCATCATAGCTCTTAAATCCTTCAATGGATCAAGAGTTGCTATCAAGGGATCTCCTTGGATTTTGTAACTAGAGAACAATTCCCTACAACCACAAACTTCTTAGTGGTGGAGAGATACCAGGATTTAGCTTGACCTTGGGAAGACCTTGGTTGCCTTAGTTGCAAGTTGTGTTCTTGCCTATCCATCAAGAAATTCACCTTCCTTATGAAGAAGGTGAAATCATCATTCATGATGAAAACATAACTCCCCTAGCTATCAATAATGTGGACATAGAATAGGGGTTCATAGTAGAGCTTCAAGCAGAAGCTCCATGCCATGAAGAGCAGAAACCCAAGATAACCAATGATGATAACATAGGTAATGGGATACATTATGGGATGAACTTCCTTTTAACATCATAAGTGAAGGGGATGATGAGTATAAGCTTATGCAAAGTAGGCCTTAGTCATTCCCTAATCTTGAAAAGATTAGGAAGAGTCTACATAGGTAAAGTTTATCTTAACCTTCCCATGTGTCTATGACCAGATGCAACGATATCCAAATAGCCTTATTTTGTTTTTGCAATTTATTATATCTTTGTTATTTTATGCATGTAGCCTAAGTTTATTTGCATTGTTACCTATTTACTACAAACTTTCTTTAATTTTACTTATGTTTTAAACATTAAAAAAGTGTCTCTTTCAAACTTGGTCCACCATGACCTTAAACTAGCATTCTCATCTACTAAGACATTAAACTGGCACAATGGTCCACTATGACCTTAAACTACCATTCTCGTCTGCTAAGATGTTAAACTATTACTATGGTTTTCTAAGACCTTAAACTAGCAGCTTAGCCACAATCACACAATATAACCTATGCTCATGATTTCCTAAAACTCGTAAACATTCCTTTTATTATTATATCTCCTTTTTTTTAGACTATGATCACATTGATTTAATGTTGTAGCCAAAATGTCAATATAGCCATGGTTACAACAGCTACTACTATGAATGCATATAGCCAAAGTAAAACCAATATTTAAATTTAAAATTAAAATGTTCATGACATATAGCCATAACCACAATGTGTAGTAATGATGCCAAAGAATAATCATCCATAAATAGTTTTGGCTAACCATAGCCATCAACATAAAGAGAAAAACAAATAACCAACAAGAAAAACTAAAGGAGGCTGCAGAGTGGCATCTAGAGGAGGAAGTCATGGATCATTCCCACCCTTATTGCTAGGGTTACCAATGTCTCCTAAGGCCTAAAATGCAACAACATATAGCTAGTTAGTAACCTATAGTGAAAATCATAACTTAAAACAAAAACTAAAACATAAAATATATCAAATCTAGAGAGAGTCTGACTCCATTACTTCTGAGGGTAGATGGGGAAGGCCTTCCTCCAAATGATGGAGGATTTGGTCTTTTTTCATGTTGACCCAATCAACATCCCCAAGATCAATGCTAGGAANTTCATGTTGACCCAATCAACATCCCCAAGATCAATGCTAGGAAGAATGTCAAACCTATCTATAGGAGTCCAAGTAGGAGCCTCATGAGTAGCAGTAGTTGTAGATGTCTCACTTGAAACCATGGTGATTTGAAGAGTAGGGGATTGTTCCATCTTAAGAGTACTTTTGAAACATTGATAAGCACTTTCTACTTGGATCCTCTGAATGAACAACTCTCTCTTGTGCCATTCAATTGGCTCTTCCTTAAGCCACTTTAGGTAGGCCCCATGATTGACCTTATATTGATGCTTGTGGACCTTTTGTTTCTTACCCCACTCCAGGACCCAAGTGTAGTGATCCTTCCAATCCTCAACCTTTTAGGAGATGAGGTCCATTTGCATATGTTATTTTACCATCTCTCATAGGAGCACTACTTTATCCTACACATCATGCTAGTAGTGAGCCCATGTGATCTCCTTAGTTTGTAACTTTCCCGAGTTAGCCACTTGGGCTTCCATGAAGGCTTTACGATCTCAAAGATCCCTAATCGTATCCTCCTATCTTTGAGTCTTTTCCCTCAAGGCCACAACTTTCTCCCATAGGGATTTGTTGGACCTCTCTAGCTTCCATGAAGCCTTTGCACATGACATTGCTAAATTAGTGGTAATGTTGTATAGCTTCATGGGTACACTAGGCACATTAGAGGGAAGTCTAGGCAAGGAGTCTACCTTCATGTCTCTATTGGGGTCCCACTCCATGGATAATACTACACAAACATAAAATATAATTAGAGAACATAACCTTAAATAGCCATAATGCAAACAAAGCCTATGACCAAAGGACATAAAACAAAATCCTTACCTATCTTAGGTGCAACTTGATGAAATCAATCAATGATATCCTTAGCCATCCCACATAGGAACTCCACTTTGTTTGGAGTCTCTACCCATGGTTTTGTATGAAACATAGGGCTGGGAGCTTGCACTAGTGGCTCAGGAACTACTATAAGCATAACAATCATTGAAAGGTTAGGATGACAATCAAGGATAACTAATGAAATATAGTGAAAATGTTAAGGCATAGGCATACTTGGCTCCTCCTCCTCTTCATTCTTTGGGATGATGATGGGAGAGGTACCTAGTACTACCTCATCAAATAAGGCATTTAGATCATCTACACTAGCATCAACAAGTCCTTCAATGATAGGTTGCTTTAGGACTGCCTCTTTTGCATGCCTTTGTTCTGCCTTTGTAATAGCTTGGGTTGCTATAATCTGATGCTTATCTATAAGCATAGCACATAGAAAACTAGTTAACACATAAAGCAATAAAGTAGCCACAAAATTTTAAAACATGAAATAGTGAAATTTAATCAAAGCATATATGTAACTGCCTACAATGATGGCTTAAGCTTAAACTTATGCTTCTTCAGGGTAGGCTAATCTGATGATTGGGGTGCCTCTTCCATAGGCCTCTTGAGTTTCTCTCTAGCTACCTCTTTGGCCTCCATGCATTGTCATTTGGCATCCTGGATACTAGTAGGAAATGAGAGGGGCTCATCATCATTAGTGCTGTTAGGAGACTCATGCTACCTAACATCAAGATTCTTAGTGGTGATGGATAATGTTTCATCCATCCCCTCTGGTGGGTTTTAGGCTTGCACTATTGGATAAATGTGCTTTATCCAAGGCCTAGAAAGTTGGCTTGGGTCTTGGGACCCTCATCTTCCATTCCTATACATCACCAAAAACTTTGTAGACCTCTTTAGATAACCTATGGAAAATGCAAAGTGCATATGAATTATTGTAGAGGTGTGAACACGAAGTCCAAGGATATCCTCTCAAAGCCCAATAGCCAAAGTAGTAACCTAATCAAATTTGATGCCCTCCATCAAGGACTTCTTAAAGGTCTAGCCCTATGCTAAACCAATTACCTCTTTTGTGATAGTAGTTTGGGGAACACATGAGACATAAAAAAAGGATATGATTCCTTTACATCAGGGTTCATGAAGCTATCCATTAAAATTCCAAAGTTGTTCATGTTGGCACCAAGCCACTCCAGAGCTTTCTTGTGATGGCCTAATACTGTTTGGGGGAATCTTTCTCCCATTAGTAAGGATACCAAATAAGTCACAAAAGAGGCCACCACCTACATCAACTTTCACCTTAACACCTTAAATGATGGTGCTAAAGCAACCAACCTCCTCATCAAAGGAGTCAATGACATGTAGCATCTCTGTAGTAGGGATGGAAGGGATAGGTGCCATGAATACATCAATAAAACCTACACATTGGATGTTTGCTTAAACATATCTAGGTGCTTGTTCCTTTAGCCACTCCTATGCTAATTTCACATAACCAAACTTTAGGATGAGGGTATCCTCATGACGTGAACATGAAAGTAGTATAGTGACATCAACTAAGGTGGAAGGTCTTGCAAAGGTTAGCATCAATAAGATATGAATAATTTCAACAACCAAGAAAAGTAATAAAACACTTAAAGCCATAAAACACTAGAAGTTATATGTTCACCTTTACTTTTCTTTTGAGGTGTGGAGGTTTCAACTACAATGGTTTGATCTGTACTATTGACATTCACCCACTAGCTGTGCATCGTCCCATCATCCTTGCACTTTTCGTATACAAGGTTAAACCTAGTGGTGTATTCATTAAAGTCCCCTCTTAACTATTGATACACAATAGCTTTGATTTGGGGACTCTTAGTGAATTCATCCAAAGTAGTCTAAGCCACTACTAGGATTTGATTATTGATGATAAAGCCCTGATCATTGACATTGTACCTACAAGAAGTTTAATTAATGAAGTTAGGTAAGGTAATCGAGCCAAAAGCATAAAAGCATTACAATAACCATGTTTACTCTTGTAGATGGTACATAGTGCTAGGTGTGTTTTGGAATAATGTGTGGGCTCTGCACCACCATAAGAGTATTGTCAGTATTATATTGACTATACTCTAGCATCGTCTAGATCTTTGAAAGATAATGTGAACTTATGGCACCTATTGGTCCTCCTCTAGTCTTAGGAAGTAGCGTATCAATAATGTACTTAGGTAATTAGGCCAGACACCTAAGGCAATAGGATCTTCACAATGACCTCAACTACATTCATGGACAAGTGTGACCACAACATCACACTAAAGTTCCTAATGAGTTAGGCAAGGAAGTCCCTTACCCTAGGCTAGAACCATAGTGAAAGCTTCCCAAGAGGCATGTCATGTGATGGANAAAAACAATACAACCTATTAGAGTTACTTAGCAAATTTAGACAAAGCATTTAGTCAGAGGTGAAATTTACCTTTGTAAAAAGCTCTAAGATGTTTATCTAAATTAGTCTAAGTAATTTCACAAGAAAAAAATATTACAACCTTGCATATCCTTGCATCATGACCAATTGGAATTTCTCAAAAAATTTAGAAATAACTTTCTAAGTCAGAGGTGAAATTAGCATTTTTAGAAATCTCTTAGATGTTTATCTAAATTAGCTTAAGAACTCCATAAAAGCATTATTACCATATTTTATATCCTTAATAGCCAAAACATTATAGTTAAAACTATATCTTAGTCTAAATTGTCTGTAAATTTAGAAAAAGCATCTGAATTATGCATAAATTTGGAAAAAAGAAAGCATAAGTTTAGAAAAAAAACATCTAAATTATGCAAAGCATGCATGAATTTGGGAAAAACATCTAAAGTATGCAAAAATTTAGAAAAAAGCATGGTAAACTTAGAAAAAAGCCATGTAGCCATAATAAAAGCTCATTTAGAATAGAAAAAGCTATTACTCTTCTAGAAAAAGAAAAAGTAAGCATTGATTTTTACATGTTCACAAAAGAAAAACATAAGTTATACATATCAACGACTTCTATTTTGAGTAATGTACTGTAGCCATGAGTTTTACCTTGATTCATGCAGCCATAGCAAAAAATTCATAAAAAATTTGTCTAAGCTTTAAAAGGAGTTATTCCACTATGGTTTGAAAGCTCAAGTCAAGCACTATGCAACCATGCTTAGAAAAAAGTTAAAACCTTTTCCATTTATGTAGAAAAATTCATCAATTTGGACAATAATCTAAAAATGGCACAAGCATCCTTAATACACATGCCTAATAAAAAATTCATTTAAAGTCCAATCGAAGTGATTCCACCTCCATTGGAAAGCTAAAGTAAAAGCCTATGTAGGCATACTAGATAATAGAAAAAACCTTTGCCATTTTCTTATAAAAATTTCACAAATCTACGTGAAATTACAAAAGCAGCACAAACAACCTAGCTGTGCAATGTTAGGAAAACAACCACAACTTCCTGGTTTCAAAGTCAAATTAAACAAGAAAAAAATCATCAAAAAACTTAAACAAAGGACTACAAACCCATAACCTTTAAGTTTAAAAATATGTAGCTATTTACCAAGAAAAAATATACAACTTGGCTTGCTTTTTTATATCAAAATTTCAAAAATCTCAAAACCTAAATTTCATATAGCCATTAAGATGGTTGAAATAGCCAAAACAATGGAAATCCATTTAAAATCACATCAAAATAATAGGGTAGGATCTTTTTAAAATTTTATTTTAACAAATCCTAAGACCTAGATCTAAAAACAAAAATGACCATACCCTAAGATTTTGAGAAAAAGCATAAAACAACAAGCCCTATTTTCAAAAATCAAATTTGCAAAAGCTAAAGTGATGAGACAACTATAGATCTAGATGGGAGAAGCTAAAGTAAAGATGGGATTTCATCAAAATTTCATTTTAATCCCTATACTAAAGTAGATTTGAAAAAATAGCCTCAAGATCTAGAAAGTAAAAAACTAAAGAAATCACAAAAAATGAAGGTAAAAATAGGTAGAATTTCCTACCTTGGAGCAGTGATAGGCCTAAATAGAGATCAATTTAGAAAACTCTAAAAACTCCATGGAATGCTCATCCATCCTTTGGATCATAGGATTCTTGCTCTTTCCCCCTCATTGCTTGGGTTCCATGGTAGACTCAACATTAAGGAAGATGGAAATTAGGAGAAGATAAAGGTTCTATGCTAGCATTAGGGGAAATGGAAGGCTTCTAGGTTGAATATTGGTTGTGGTTGCAATAAGAATCTCTACTAGAGCTCTCCTCCAACGTGCTGTTGTTGTAGAATGATAATTATGATCAAAAAATTGCAAAACTTAACATATAAAACCCATCTAAAGCCTAAACGAAACCCCAGATGCTAATTCTATGCACCATAACTACAAATGCACTAAAGAAAAAGGGGAGAAAGTCTAGTTCAAATTGGTTTTGGATGGGAAACAACTTCAATTTTCAAAATTTTAAATTTTTGAAGTGCGGGCCCTACCTTGCACCTTCAGTTTTGACCAAAACTTGCATCAATGCTAAGATTTTTATCAATTTTGAAATTAAAACATTATGGAAACCTTAACCCCATGCATCTGCACTGAAAATACCATGCCCAGTGTGGAAGCATACTTATCACTTTATAAATGCATTAGACTTACAAGTATCTTTCTATTGCTGGCAACCCAAACCTACCTTTTTCAACCCTGGGTTTCCGTTATTGGGCAAGACATGAGTAAGGCTAAGCACCATGGATTTCCATGTTGAGGTAGTAGTTCCTAGAATGGAATAAGAGGGGTAACACACACTCTTGCCTCCCAACACTCATCTAGCACAAGTTTGACACCAAAGTGGATCCCACATGACCTAGAACCCCTTCAAGCATTTTTGGCAGCTTTGGAACCTCATCAAACCTAGTCAAAATTCATCAAAATATGGGATTTTATGTGTTCCATGCTAGGGGAGGCTTCTTCCACACTAAACCTTTCACCCTCAGCATGGATAGATGGGGGGAAGCCAAAAATAACCTAAATTGATGACCTAATGATCATTTCTTTATGCTGGGTGATCCCTAGAGCCTATTGGAACTCTCTAGAGCTTCTAAAAGCCCCAAAAGTGGTAAAAAATGCTAAAAAACTATTATTCCCCTCTCATCCATGCAGGGACCACCATTCCTAGTATGGAAGACATGGGGAAGATTGCATGAGGCACTTAGAAGCCTCCAAACTATCAAATCTTAACACCCAAAATTGACCATGGACATTGATGACCTCAAAAGTTGACATGCATGGTCAATTGGTTGTAGATTTGGCCTAGATCTGACTTTCTTCACTTAGGAGGCCCTCTTTCTTATTGACCCTTCCACCCTTAGTGTGGGAAAAAGGGGCAAAGATTGAAAACCCCATCATAGTCCCCAAAACAACTAGATCTTGACCTTAGGCATTGATGGCCAACACCAACAATCTTAAAAGAATCATACATGTATGTTCAAAAGTAACCATAGAGGACTAAAAATATTTTCCCCCAATTTTCCACACTAATTATGGAAGCCCTAGAATGGTAAAATGAGGGGAAGTACAATAAATGCCTAATTACCCTTGGAATAACCAAATTTTAACCTCAGATGTTAGCAGTCGATGCCAACAACCTTGTGAACGCACATGCATGACTAAAAGTTACCATAAAGCATCAAAAATATTTCCCCCAAATTTTCCATGCTAAGCATGGAAGCCCCCACATGGAAAAATGGGTGGAAGTATAAAAACCACTCATCATGCTTCAAAAAAGCAAAATTTTAACACTAGGTATTGACCATTGTCGCTAGCAACCTTAGGGACATACATGTATGATCAAAAATGAAGAAAAACCATAAAAATATATTTCCCCCAATTTTTCCACACTAAGAATACTATCCCTAGCATGAAAAGAGGATGGAAACTTCAAAAAAAAACTTAGAAATACTTAAAATTACCATAACTTGACACCAAATCCTAGTCCTAGCCCCTAGTGGCCCTGAAAGCTAACATGCACAGTCGATTAAGGTTAAAATTGGTTTATATCTAAGTTTCATGGGTCTTCCATGCTAAGGATCCATTTTTTTAACATTTAGGGTGGTATCCCCAACGTGGAAAATCAAGGGGGGACTTTTTTGAGGCTTCTAAACACCCCAAAATAACACCAAACGACCTTTCATACACTCTAGAACCCTAGCAATAGCCATTGGAGAACTTATACTTGGAAAAACTGATTCCATGTAATCAAAAATCCATTCTCCCATATTTTCCAAATTAAGCTTTGCATCCCCAGGGTGGAAGAAATGGGAAAAGCTAAAAACCACTTAGGGATGCCTAAAACTACTAAATTTTGACATGGATCCATAGCCCTTGACCCTAGCAAACTTGGGAGGTAACATGCATAGTTGGTTGTGACTTGGATTGGGCTAGATCTAAGATTATTACTTCTTCCATGCTTGAGTAACTTCCATAGCATGGAAATAAAAGGGGGAAGTTGATTTTTTACTTTTTGAGGTAAGATGGCACTCTTGGAAGCCAAAGATCTACGTCGGACAAGCCTAGAACCTCATAACCTCAAGATTTTGCTTATCTGAATTCATTCCAACCTCAAAAATATATTCCCCCCATTATTTCATTCTAGAGTAACTCCCCCAATGTCAAAACAAAGGAAATACATTAAGTACCCTTAAATAGCCTTCAAACATACTCAAAATTAGTGAGAAACTTGCAGAATCAAAGTTTGCAATCCTAGGGGCCTAGAAACCTAGTCAAAGTGTTCCAAAATCACTCTGAATTCATAAAATAAGAATCCCCCTATTTTTCCATGTTGAGGATCCTATGCCCAGCATGGAAAAATGGAGGAAGCTATTTCAATATCTATTGACACTCAAAATGACTTCAAATTTCCCCAAAACAAAACCAGGAGATGTACAAGTTCCAAATCTAGACTCCAGTTGCTTGTTTGGCAATGTATGATCTTATTTTTTCTTTCATTTTTGTTCTCCATGCTAAGCCCCTCTTTTTCATGTTGGCTAGCATGGAAACAAAGGGGGAGGACTTCAGAACTTGATTTTTAACCTTTACAAACCTCTGGAGTACCCAATTTTGAGGGATATGACCTTGCACTACCTTAGGAAGGTCTCGAAACATTTATTTTTTTGACCTATGAGCACCCCAAAGCCTATTTTCCTTAGTTTCCATACTAATGGCCCCTATTTCTATGGTAAGGCTAATGTGGAAGCCTCAAAACACTTGAATTTTAGGTCTAAATTGCCTAGAAATAGTCCTAATTGATGCTTGAACTCATCTAATAGCCTTGTAGCCTCAAAATATGGCCCACTAAGGACTAAAAATAGCAAACCCTAACCATTTTTGGCCTATATTAACAAAATTTTATCATATATATAACCTAATTTGCTTGATTTTTGCCTTATTAAGTAATGTTTTGGCTTCCTTTTTTTTAGACTTATGTTGCCTTGATGACCTTGTTGACCTTCTATGACCTTTATATAGTCTTATATGTTCATTATTTATTTTATTATAGCTTTATTTGTCTTTTTCTTGGCCTCTAAATGGTATCAAATAGTGGGGTTTGACCTTCCTTGACTACTATTTGACACCATATGACCATGGCTTGTTAAGAGCTCAAACTAGCATCATAGTCCACCAAGACTATAAACTATCATCACAACTTGCTAAGACCTTAAACTAGCAAAATTGTAACATTTACTGATCATTTATAGCCTTACTCCGTATACTTCCCCTTGTTTGACCTTTATGTGACCTTTGTTCACCTCTATTGCACTTTTCCAAATTGACCTTATCTCATTGATGACCTTGGATGGCCTTGATTACATTATATTTGCATATGTTTTATGGCATTTAACATTATTTATTTACTTTTACCCATGTGCCACTTAATATGCTTTTGGTTGATATGCAAGATCAAAGTATGAGTACCTGGGAGCAAATCAATTTGCCTTTGTGTTTACATGGACCTTATGGTGATATTAAATGATGTATCAACCTTGATTGTTTAGATATGAAGCTTATGAGTCTTGTAGACCACATAGCCTTAATAGAGAAACCTTTAGAATGGCATGAAAACCTAGTCAAATCCCTTGACTTAGAAGTAGTAGACATAANCCATGAAAACCTAGTCAAATCCCTTGACTTAGAAGTAGTAGACATAACCAAAGACTCTCTAGTTGAGGTTTCTATTACAACACATAGTGGTGAGGAGAAAACCCTTAAACTATGTTCCTCATTAGAGCCTCAATGTGCACAAGGCATCACCAAAATCTTATCAAACAACATTAAGGAAATTTCTTGGTCATATGAAGACATGCCAAGCCTAGATCCATGATTAGTCCAACACAACATCATACTGGACCCTAGCATTAGACTAGTTAAGCAAAAAGTGCAAAAGATTAGACTTGATTTGGTCTTGACAGGTTGCGATGAAATCTCAAAGCTCTACTAAGTAGGTTTCATTAAGGTTGTTGATTATGCAGAATGGATATCCAACATAGTGGTAGTCCCTAGGAAAAATGGGAGTTTTTGTATTTGCATTGATTTTTGAGACCTAAATAAAGTGACTATCAAGGATGACTTTCCTTTGTCTAGTCTTGATTAACTTATCGATACTACAGCTAGACATGCCTTGCTATCCTTCATGGATGGATTCTTAGGATATAACCAAATTAGGATCAACCTAGAGCACCAACTTAGCATAAGCTTTATGATCCTATGGGGTACTTTTTGTTTTACCATGATTCCCTTTAACCTTAAGAATATTAGAGCGACATAATAGAGAGCCATGACCTATATCTTTAGTTGTTACATGTTAGGTTTGCTTAATGATTACATAGATGACATAGCTATGAACTCTAAGATAGCCAATGATCATGCTAATGACCTAGATCTTGTGTTGAAATGATGGCTCAAATACAAGCTTAGGCTCAATCCTAAGAAGTATGTCTTCGGTGTCAAGATTGGTAAGATGCTTGACTTTATAGTCTTTGAAGTAGGAATATGCATAGATCCTGAGAAGGTTAAGGCCATATCCAAATTGGTAGTACCTATCAACTTTAAAGAGCTTCAGGAATTATAGGGTAGATTATACTTTATTTGTAGGTTTATCATTAGGCTTAGGGATAAGTTACAATCCATGCAACACTTGCTTATGAAAGGAGTTCACTATGAGTGGATGGCTTAATGCCAAGAAGCTTTTGAAAAGCTTAAACAAGAGTTGACACAACTACAGATAGTCTATTCTCTAGCAAGAGGGTAAACCATTTTACATTTATCTCACCATCTCTGATACATCCATTGCCTCTCTACTCTATTAGAAATGTGATGATAGAGCAAAAATTCTTGTATACGACCTTAGCCATGCATTAGTAGCCCATGAGGCTGGATACTTTGAAGTGAAGAAGTATTGTTTAGCACTAGTCTCCTCTTTGAACAAATGGGGACACTACCTCTTCAAAAGTTAAGTTAACATAGTTTACAAGGATAACATACTCAGAGCCATAATAATCAACATCTATGAAAGTGGCCATATAGCCTAATAGAAATCCATAATCATAGAGTTTGACATCCATTCTGTATCTCAATCTATAAAAAAAGGTTAAGCTATAGCCATACAGCTCACGGTTTCACCTATTAATGAGTAAGTAGCCATAGACCCTAAGTTTCTTAATGAATACATTAACATAGTTAGCCAAGTGCTCGAGGGTTATGAGGTAGTTATGAACTTTGATGAAGCTTCAACCACCCATGGGGCAAGTGCTACTACCATCGTAACATTTCCATTTAGTGAGATCTGATCCTTTGCCTATCGCTTTGGATTCCCATGTACCAATAGCATAGTGGAATATGAGGGCTTGATCAAAGGGATAATCGTAGCATGTGACCTAGGAATTAGATGCCTGGCCATCAAAGGCGATTCATGACTCGTTGTTAACCAAGTAACCAAAGCCTATGCATGTAAAGTTAAGCACTTACAACCTTAGTATGACCTAGGAAAGTAGTTATTACAACAATTCATAGATGTTTATGTCAAAAGAATACCCAAAAATGAAAACACCATAGGTGATGCAATTGCAACATTAGCCCTTAATGTGATGCTAGATGTGTTTAGCAAGTTACCCACCTTAACCATGGATTGTGCTACTTCCATTACATAGAACACTGAGGGTACCTTTGTGGCTATTGTTCATACTGCTTCTCCCAAGGTGTGATATGATGATATCAAATTTTATCTCATGCATGGTGAATCCTCACAAGACATGACTACTTCTCAGAAGGATGCCATACACAAGCGATTGAAGCACTATGTCATTGTAGGTGATAACACATTATGTCGACAATCCTATGATGGTGTACTCCTAAAGTGCCTAGGTAAAATTGAAGCTAGAATAGTCCTAGAGGAGGTTCATGAGGGTGTTTTTGAAGGACATATAGGACCTAGAGCCATGGCTACTAAGATTAGATGGTTAGGCTACCATTGGCCCCATATGGAAAATGACTACTTGCAAAAGGTTAAGAGATGTGACAAATGCCAATGATATAGCAACTAGATACATGTGTCACAAACTAAGTTACATACAACATAGATAACATGGACATTTCAATGATGTGGGTTGAAGATCATTGGACCTACAATGCCTAAGTGTACTGCAGGGTATAGCTTCATCATAACTATAACCAAATACTTTACCAAGTGAGTTGAGACCATTCCCCTAATGAAGACCACATCTGAACAAGTTTGCAAATTTATCCTAGAAAAATTTGTAGCTCATTTGGCCTACCCATGATGATAGTTATGGATAATGGACCTCAATTTAGTAGCTAAGAAACTAAGGATTTCTATCACAATTGAAACACCACAAAAGTTTAGGTCTCAGCATCACGACTGCAAATATGGCTAAGTGTCAAAATGGCGGCACTTTGCCCATATTTTTCCAAAGTGACAGGTCTAGTTAGCTCCAACTACCAGATTTGCAAAATTTCTCTAAGTTTCAAAATGATGGCACTTTCTGCATAGATATTATGCTACGTAGCGTAGTGCACTATAGCACCCTATTATGTTGCATAGCATAGTGCACTGTTACGTTGCATAGCGTAGAACCTTGTTAAGCTACATAGTGTAGTGCAACATAGCATTCTGTTACAGTGTGTAGCATAGCACAGTGTAGCACCCTGTTATGTAGCACAACATAGCACCTTGTCACACTGCAGCGTAGCACCATGTCTACTGCAGCGTAGCATCCTATTTATTGCAACGTAGCACCATGTCTACTATAGCATAGCACCTTGTCTACTGTGGCACTACACCCATGTCTAGTACAATGTAGCACCATATCTATTGCAGCAAAGCATCTTGTCTATTGCGGCATTGCAACCATATCTACTACAATGTAGTAACCACATCTACTATAGCGTAGCACCCTATCATGCATAGCAGCCAGTGTCCTGTGTCCCACACATAACATGGGACAAGCACATGGGACAAGCCCAAAAACCAGTGTCCTATGTTTCACGTGTAACATGGGACGAGCACAGTGGATAGTAGCAACTAGTGTCCTCTGTCCCACGCATAACATGGAATGAGCACAGTAGATAGTAGCAACTAGCATCTTGTGTCCAGCATGTAACATGGGATGAGTGTAGCAGACAACATGGTCCCACCCACCGCACTAGCACGTGGTACCTAATCCGCATTTTTGGCTAACCCTAGCCCTATAAATACCCTTGTGCCCTCTTTAAAAAATAAGAGGAGGGGGGAGAAGAAGGGGTTGGCTTCTATTTTTCACTAGGGAGGTAGTTGGCACCTTCATTTTTGGCATTTGGCACTTTGGCATTCTAGCACTCAACTCCATGGGTGAATGAGACCCAGAGCACACCACACCAGAAAAGAGGCACATCTACACTACATAGTACACTGCAACCCCATTGCAACCCAGTAGAACATCACATGGTACACTATGGCTACCAACTTGGTAGGCACAGTTCAACACAGTGAGTACAAGACTTTATAGCTTGACACCACTAAGGCTACGACTGTGCTCCCACTATGCCTATTATACACTGTGTATACTTTTTTGAATTAGCTTCGCTCCCTCTTTTGGGGCGGTGCACTACTGTTCTCAAATTCTGTTACATTTCTCAAGAATTTTTCTTTGGAATTTAGTGAAATGTTTGTATTTTTCTACTTTTCCATATATATTTGCATGTTTACATTACTGTTCTTAGGCCGAGACATCCTACCATGCTCTAGCTTTCCTAGACCTGATGCCTACATGTAATGTAGTATAATCCCTTTTTACACATAGTCTTTTTAACACCACATAAGTCCCTATCTGATCGACAAGATCGTTTAGGGCACCCCATTTCCATTTTCTCTAGCATGGCCCTTGCACGAATCTGGGGTTAGGCTATACGCTTGATAACCTCTCGGTGTTCTAGCCACCAACGTTTTTAAACATAACAGTTTTTGGTGCTAGAAGGAGGGCTTGAACAATGTCCCACATAGTGTAGCAGCTACATCACCTGCAACATAGCAGGTACACCCTATTTAGCGTAGCAGCTACATCACACGCAGCGTAGCAAGCATGACACACTTCAACGTAAGTTAGCCATTTTCTGCAAACAACAGCTCTCACAACCTAATCTATGAATATGAATCCAGATCAACCTTCCACATTGGTGTCTAACACATTTGACACTATAATATAGCCAAAGTGTGCTGCACTAAGCCACGAACAATACAATTTTGTTTGTGCCAAAATCCAAGTAGGACTGCTAGTGGATTACCTTGATTTGGAGGCAAAACAAGACTATGAATGAGTCCACTGGAATGGATGGGAGTACAACCCCTCCTTGTTTGACATAATCCCACTCACAGAGTCCTACCACCAATTGTTGTCCCATCTCATCCGTGCACACAAGAATGATGCAAGGACAATCTACGAGGAAGCCTCACAGAAGGAGGAAGAAGAGTTCGAGGCCTACTCTAAACATGAGAGCCACCCCTACACCATCTTCCAACAGCCGCTTCCTAGTATAGCCCCTTGGTTTGGTCCACCCACTCTCTTTGAGAGGGTGACCATGCCAATTCAGCCTTCCTCGCAAGCAACTAATGCATTTTCCCAACACTATGCTCATGCAGGGACCACCTCCCAACCCCAAACAACTTAGGCATCCTACATCCCACCTATCTCATTGACATCTGTAGTATCTGTCCAACCCACTTACATGTGGCCTACTTCAATCACCGCACCCATCGCTCAACCAACACATCAACCACTATCCGCTATGATGTTAAACTAGCAAATTTTGCAACCAACGATTCAACCCTATGCTATCCAACCAACACAAGCCCAACCAATGCAACCAGCTAGCACATCTCCAAGCTTGGATCAAGCATTCTAGTTGATCCAAAGCTTGATGGAGGAGATCAACCAACTGAAGGCTACCTCCTTTGACAACATTAAGGTGATGGACTTCTACAGAGATGACCCCATAAGTCCTATGGTACCACCTCTAACTCTTACAATTAGGATTCAACTACCTCAATTCACCAAGTACAATGGTGAAGGGGATCCCAATGCACACTTGGTCACATTTCGATCTAAATGCCTACTCCTTCAAGCCTGGCCACATGCCATCATGTGTGTCTTCCCCATGTCACTCACGGATAAGGCCTTAGACTAGTATCATGTGTTACCCAAAGCCTCAATCTTCTCGTTGGAGGATCTCATAAGCAAGTTTGTGATGCACTTCAGGTACAACCTAAAGCTTGAAGTAATCCTCGACTAGCTGATGCAAGTTAAGTAGGGGCCTTTAGAGCCTGTGCCAAATTCCTCTAATGTTGGAATGCTACATTGAGTGAAATGCATGAACCCCTAGCAGAGACACATCTACTAGCCATCTTTAAAGGTGCAGTGAATGGCTTCATCAAGTCCAAACTGTATTATCTAGCCCCTAAAGTCTCTTAGCCAAGCCTTTGCCCAAACAAAAGACGTAAAGGAAGCAGTGCATGCTAGCAATGACCCAGCCTGCATGGCCTATAGAAACCAATATGCTCACAAGAAAAACACAACAGTGGCAACAGTGGCCACAAGAAAAAAAGTAACCAACTAGGGCCCAACAACTAAGCAGCCCAAGGCCCTAGCTAACAAAACTGCCAACTTTAACACCAACTCATCTACATTAGCAAGGGCCACCCCAAGGCCCAAATTTCAGCACAAAGACTGCTCAAAGTATACACCACTACCAATGCAACCATCTGAACTACTGGAGCAACTCCTAAAAGCTAGGCAAATCCAATACAAACATGTATCAGAGATTGCTCACCACAAACATGATAGGTACTGTGAACTACTAAGGAACCCTGCTTCAGTAGTACCAAATGAGCCCCTAGTTCCATGACACTTCAAGCTGGACCAATACTATCATTACCAACAATTTCTTGGTCATAGTATGAACAACTGTTGTGCTTTGCAGGATGACCTACAAAGAATGATAGAATGGGACCAACTAGTACTTGACCTGGTGAGTCAATCCAACACAGACAATGCCTCCTATGTCATAAACTCCATTAGTATAGGTGGCAAGCCCAAACCCATGCAACAACCTTTTGTGATCCGTGTGCCTCCTAACAAGGTAAGGGTCCCCTCAACCTCCATAAGCAAGAGGCCTCCCTTTGTTGTCAAAGCACCACCTCAGGCACCCACAACACCCTTTGTGGTCAAAGTTCCACAACAACCATATGCTAAGACATTAAACTAGTATGATGCAACAACAACAACCACTAAGCAACCTTTCATTATCAAGATGCCATAATGAGTTAGTGCACAACAACTCCTAAACCACCATTTGTAATCAAGGTTCCACAACGTGATGGCACCTCACCTACTTGAAGCCCAATAATGGGCAATGTCTCAATCTCCCCTTCCTTGAGGGTCGATCCCACTAACAACCTAGGTAGAAGGACAAATGAGCACCTCGCAACCCCCATGGCCAAAGTAAAAGCCACAACCAACAAGAAACATGTAAACACTCTGGCCCCTACCCCCAAGCAAGCTAAGCAAACCAAGCCTAAGTCCCCTACCCAAGAGATCTATCTCTCAAGCCACATGGAGGAAATCAAGGCCAACATAATAATCAATGATAAGGACTTCGTAGCTCCACTAACCTAGGTGAAACAAATACTCAAGCAAAAGAACACAATGTTGAGCTTGTACAACCTAGTCATGACCTCATATACTCACTGCCAACCATTAGCCCAGATCTTGGCCTCCATTCCTATTATAGAGGACATCCCTGCAAATGAGGCATCAATCCATTCAACAATGTTGCCCCCTAAACCACAAGAATTGGGTTCAACATGTCTATCCTTTCACGATGATGCAATCAAAGTTAACCTCGAACGAGGGGAGGTCACTATAGCTCCACTATCCATTAGCATTCATGTTGGGTAGTGTACCATTCGTAGAGTACATGTCGATGATGGTGTAGCAACAAACGTAGTCATGTATTCCGTCATTGAAAAACTAGGTTTGGTAGATGAAACCAAGCCAACCAAAATCACATGTCTAAAATCCTTCAATGGATCATGTGTCATAGTTAGGGGTACAATCAACTTAGCCTTCGTGGCAGGAGAGAAATTCCCCACTAGTGCAGATTTCATTATCATAGAGGAGATGCTAGGTTTCAACCTGATTCTAGGTAGGCCTTGGATAGCCCAACTAAGGACTGTCTCCTCTTCCATCCACCAAGAAATCCACCTTCCATATGAATTCAAGTTATCATCCATGGTGATAATGCTTCCTCTTTGACTATCCATGACATGGACATGGCACAAGTTTTGGAAGGAGAGTTCTTTGGTGGTACACCTATGGAAACCAACACAGTGCCTAAGGCTAACACACCTGAACAAGTGGTTGAAGCCAATAGCCTCCTAGAGGATTCTAAGCCTTGCACGCTCCCTGATCCATTCCTAGTTAGGAAGCAACTACATGATCAAGACTTTTCCTTGGCCAAAAACACACTATGTGAGTCAAAGCATTGTGAGAGCACAATTAAATTACACCATCATGAAGAAAGAACTAATGGAAATGGTGTACATGCTAGAAAAGTTTAGGCACTATGTGCTTGGTTACAAAGTATTTATGCATATGGATCATAGTGCAATCTGCTTCCTCATGAACAAGCTAACGGTGAGCCCTCATGTCATACGATGGCTTGTGATCTTGCAAGAGTTTGATCTCACTATGGTAGATCATAAAGGAACTAAGAATGTGGTCACTAACCACCTGTCTCACTTAAGATGGGATAATAAATAAGAGGAGAGCCCACTCTCTAATTAGTTTCTAGACAAACTTCTCTTTACTAGAATAATAAGTGAACAAACACTTGAAAAAGAAATATGGTATAATGGCATCCTCACATATCTTCTCACTCAAGAGATGCCACAAGACTTGGATTTTAGGAAAAAGCAACAATTTCTTCATTGGACCAAATACTTCATGGAAATCAATGGACATCTTTACAAGGTGTGTACCAATGGCTTGATTCGCTAGTGTGTCCCTGACGAAGATCAACTGCGCATTCTCAAGGATGCTCATGAAGGGCCTTGCAGAGGCCACTATGCAAGGAGATGCAAAAATATAAAAATATTGATGGCAGGATACTATTGACCTACAATCTTTAGGAATGCCCACTAGTTCATCAAGTCTTGTGAATGTTTTCAACGAGATAAGGGGATGACCACTCGTATGGAAGATCCTCAATAGTGGATACAACCACTAAAACCTTTTGACATATGGGGCATTGACTTCATGGATCCCATCACACCCATGTCCAATGGAAAGGCATATATTATAATAATAGTTGACTACTGCACAAAATTGGTAGAAGTAGTAGCCATTATTGATTGTACATCATCCACTACTACCAAATTTATACAACAAAATATCATGAATAGGTTTGGGATGTCACATTCACTAATTTTTGATAATGAAACTCATTTCACAAGTGTCACATTTAGAAAATTAATGCAACACTTGGGGGTAGAACATAAATTAACAACACCTTACCACCCCCAAGCCAATGATCAAGTAGAGGTAACCAATTGCGAGATTATGAAAATACTAATGCGGACCATTAGCAAATATAGGAAGGACAAGAGTACAAAGCTTAACGATGCTCTTTGGGCTTATCATTCAACTTGGAAACTTCCTATTGGCTATTCTCCCTATAAGTTAGTGTATGAGAAATGTCCAATTCTCTTGATTCAATTTGAGCTCCATGCACTCTTAGCAACCTATGTATAAACCTTAGAATCAACAAGGCATTTAGCAAGCAATGTCATAACCTTAGAATCAGGAAAATAAAGGTTCAACCAAGAGATAAGGTTCTCTATTGGAATCCCACACATGTACCCAAAAATAAAAAATTCCAAACATTGTGGGAGGAACCTTATATAATTGATCAAACCTTTTCCTCTAGGGCCATGTTGATCCACAAACTTGATAGCCCAAATAAAAAGTAGTCGGTCAACATTCAACAAGTCAAGCCTTTCCTCGAACCTAGATATGTCAGTGTAAATGTCACCTCAATGGATAGACAACCATGTTCTATTTTTTTGATCTCCTCCTTCTAACTTAGTCATGGGGGAGATGGCCATATGTGCTAACTATCAAATTGGCTTCTTAGTTTTTCTACTTTTTATTTCTCACATTTTTGGATTTTTCAAATTTTTCTAATTTTACACCATCTTTAGTACCTTTGAAACTTCTTGATTATTTTACACTTTCTTATATATTTTACTTTATTTTTCTTTCTTTTTGTTCAAGTGTGATATTTTNTTAGTTTCTCTATTTAAATTATAATGTCTGATGACTTTGACATGATTTATTTTTCATGGAACAGGTAGTGATTCCACGTCACCCACCCATCTAATGAACTCTATGGTTTTCCTTTTTCTAGGAATTTGAGGTCCCTTCCATTAAAGAAGCTTTTAATCAATCGATGACCTTAGTAGTTCCAAAATTAGAAAGGATTTAAAGGTTTGTAAAGGGTGTGACTTCAAGGGGACTTGTTACTCTTTGTACTCTTCTACTTGCTTGAGTGCTTGAGTGTTTTTCACAAACTTCTTACCATTCCAAACCACCCACTGAAGGAAGTCAAAATAACATCCTTGCATGGTGTGGTTTCCAAAAAAATAACAAACAATGGAAATTCAAAGCATGCCCCTTGGACAAATAAAATGGGCTACAAGCACTGGTTATTGGACTTGAATGACATGCACCTATGCCTAAAGGTCCCCTCTAACTAAGGCCCTCTCTCTTTCTCACTTCCTACTTCTCTTTTCTTCTCTTTGTGAAATAGTGGTTGTTTTGTGGAAGCATTCTTGTGTCTCAAGTGAGTGAATTGGTCTTAGATTGGTGATGTGAAGTCACTGAAGGTGGCTTTTTTTGGTCTAGACTGAGGATGGAACTTTTAGGGTCATTTTAACCACAAATTCCACAAGGGACTTCTTATGCCCTCAATTTGGAACTCCATTCCACCTTCTCTATCATCCAACCATGTTGCCATAACTAACCTCACTACCAATTTCTATGTTATGCTCTATGTCTTAGCCTGATGTGTTGGGATTCTTGAGTAGATTCTTTCAAGTTGGTCCTTAACTTTTCATGATCATTAAATCAACTATGGGACCCATGGACTTCTTAGTTAGGGTTATGCAAGGGCAAAAAGGGCATGAGCCTACTAGGGGGATGACCCACTTGCATAGCTCTTGGCTTGATTAGTTAAGGTTCCTTACCTTTAACATCGCTACAATCCTATCTTTCACATTTTCCATGGGGTAAATCGCTCAGTGCTCCTTAATCTTTTACTTCATTTATCTACTAAATCAATTTTTCTCCCTTTTCCAAAATTTATGAACTTCAACATTCTATTTTCATGTTTTCATATTATTCTTGGTCTTTAAAGCTTTCATTTAACACCAATTTCACTCAAAAACTCTTCATATTTTGCAAGTTTGACTAAGGTCAAAGTTTGACTATGGTGGACAACAATTACATTGTTGAGGCCCCATTGACGCATCCACCCTAGTTGATGAGGCCTAGTTAACTAGGCCTCTTCGACGTAGTGCAAAAACCCTATATATACCATCGGACACTTTGCAATTTTTCATCATTTTCTCATAACACAAGGGGAGTTTTTGAAATTTTTTAGAGCCCAAAACCTTCCAGAGCTTATAACTTCCCAACTGTTTATTCAAATCACTTTATTTTTTGATCCTACACTTACTAGAGGTAATATCTTTATCGTGGGGGCCACAAAATTTAAGGTTTCTAATGAAAAATTGATGAAATTTTTTGGAAATTTTTCTGACTCCCCCAAAGGGTTATAACCTTAACCATATATAAACATCAACTTTTTCACAAATTAACCCTTCCACAACCTTTGGGATGATTTATTAATGATAATACATAAGCAAAATGACAATTGGATTANCAACCTTTGGGATGATTTATTAATGATAATACATAAGCAAAATGGCAATTGGATTAATTAAATTAGCCATAATCACAACTTAGCCAAGTGTAACCATCCTTGAGAGACAAGGTATCCCAATTGTTTTAAGGTTACACAGTGATTGCTAATCCATGGTCTTATTATGATTACAAATGGCACCTAAACAAAAATTTCCACAAGAAGGAGAACCCTCAAAACCATGTGAGAAGCAACCCAAATCTGGAAGGGGCCAACAAGAACAAGGCCAAGAACTACTAGAGGTGACACATGCAATAGGAGTTCTCCATGAGGAACCCAAAGTAGAATCTATCCGATAAATTCTAGAAGAAGAAGCGTCAACTGAATAATCACAAAGATGAGAAGTATCTAGACCTATGCCAAGGCTTGAGATCACTTTGACTAAAGCCTGCCTTGATACCATTAAGTCTCAAGAGATATAATGATTAGTCCTTTAAGAGATCAACTTTGGACCATCCCTTGAAAAAGCTTTAGAGGATGTCAAGACTTAATTGCAAACCTCTTCCATGTGGCCAATCATTACATCTAGTGGGGAGTGGTACATGGGAGAAACATACCTCTTCTAGAATAATCAAAGGCTAGGATCCACAATCAAGATTAAGGACATTCAAGTGTCCTATTCGGAAAAAGCTATTACATAGGCACTTGGGTTGCTTGACAGTAGAACACTGCTGGTAGAATTATCCACACAAGATGACCTTGAGGCCAAGAAGGAGTGGACCTAGCATTACTACGAGGTGGACCATAACGAGTATGATGCACTCACATTGGTAGAGTGGATTTACTTCAAGATTACAGCCTATCACCTCAATCCAACAGTGAGGCCAACCAAGGTGACTACTTTCTCCACCCCAGCATGTGCTACTCTAGGCAGGAAGTTCCTCATTAACCTTCTACAACTGTAATACTTGGAAATTGAGAAGCATTTTAAAGAAAATGAATGTGGAAGGAAGACCTTGCCCTTTCCATGCCTCATTCGAAAACTTTGCAAAAGGGGAAGCTTTGTTCACTACTCCAATGACACACTCAAGCATACTCCTTTGGCCTCATGGTCTGCGATCTTAAAAGAGAAGATGTCAATGATGACTCAATTAGAGGAGCTACTACCACCACCACCCACTCAAGAGACAACACTGGAGGCCTGTGCAACCATTGAGTGTCTATTCAAAATCTAAGAATAGCTCTTGAGTGAACAAGAGCAACAAGTAGGAATGAGTGGGGTAGATCCATCTATGTACTAGCTAGTGATGAGTCACCTATATGAGGTGGCCCAAACAATTAGCCAAATGGAGAGAGGTGGTACCATTTTCTCTACCCAAAGAACGCAGCTACCTTCAATGTCAAATCCCAATGCTTGAGAGGTGATGGTGCCATTAGCAACACACCATTTATTCCCAGAAATCTCTGGGAATGCTACCACTTTCTTGATGTAGTTGGAGGAAGGTGAAGAGGCAACTGTCTTGATGATGCAGCACCAAAGGTAGGAGACAATGGTAGAAGTAGTGGCTGATCATGTCATAGAAGCATTGAATGCACTTGTGGAATTTGTACCAAACATTTGCACTTCAAGATGTGCAGACATCCATAAGCATGGTCAATGAGAAAGTGAACATAGCCCAACATGAAATGTTGTTGCAACAATTGGGCAACCAATTCCAGACATCTTTGATATTACAAAGAAGATCACCACAACTTAGTCAGAGTTGTATAATGCAAGGGCTAGATGCATTATTTTGGAGGGGCAACTAGCAAAAACTCAAGAGAAAAATCAACACTTGGCCACAAAGGTTGCCAAACTTCATGTCCAACTTGCAAATCAAGAAATCCTCAACCCAACAATGACAAGGGATGAAGCTATCAAATAGCTTCAAGAACAAATTCAGAAGGCTAAGGAGGAAGTAATGATGGCCATCTTTAAATATTCCATAGTAGAAGCTAAAATGCACTTAATCTAAAAGGACTTGAATCAAATGTGCTAAGAGAATGAAGCATTGACTACACAGAATCATTGCCTATGAAATGTTGATGCTCAAAAAGATAAAATGTAAGAATTCATTCATTAACAGTAAGAGTAGCTTGCCAAGGTAAATACTAAATTAAGGAAATTAGCTATGGAAAAACATAATATTTCAATGGAGGTATGCACCTTGCACTAGAAATTGACCATTAAGATTACCACATAGAAGAATGAAGCCCTCAAATTTGAGAAAGTAAAGAATCAATATAGGGACTAGGTTAGCCTACAGGAGGAAGTGAATGAAAAAAAAATTCAGATGACAAAGATGAAACTAGATGAAGCCCTCTAGCAACTCCAACAAGGAAGAGAGATGTGGCCACCCATCGTTGATGGGATCAACACTTACAACAAAGTAGAGATCCGCTTAAAGGAGTTGTAAATCAAGGAGATGATAGAGTACATGGAGTTGGCCAATCTCTAGTATGCAAACTTAGTAATGCTAATAGCTGAATAGTCACAGTCTAAATTAGAACAACAAGTGGCTAGCTCATATTTTTTATATGAGGTAGAGTTCAAGCATCACAAAGACACCAAGTAGAAGCTTGAGACTACTAACACTAAACTCAAAGTTCTTAGAGGGTGATTTAGAGATCAAAAATCTACTACTAAGAACCTAGCCAAATGGATGAATGAATACTAGGAGTTGAAGAACACAGTTTAGGCATTCAACATCGAACACAAATAGTTCATTGCCTAGTTCATCAATGTAAAGCAGTTGTTTCTAGCAATCTCGTGTCCTTGGGATGTGCCCATTCCAACCCACATTGGGAAAGCTACATGGATGGAGCATGATCCCCAGAGTAAGGAGGAGAAAATGAAAGCATTGTTGAATGCTTTCTATCCCTGCCTAAAGTTGTAGTAGTAGTAGGACAACCACAACCACCTCAATTGCCTATGTATAAATCCAGTGAAGTTCCTTTGAAGCCTCAAGAACCACCATTTCCTGGGACCATTTGATCTTCTCCAAGAACTTCACAACATCAGAGGAACGTGCTATCTAGTTTTGAAGAATTAAGTCATGGTGTTCAATTTTGTGTCCTAAGCACCATCATTTTTGGTAATGTGTTGATTCATACACCTAGGCACTCCATTTTTTGTCAAGTCATTCAGTTTTGTTTTGTTTGAGAAAAAGTTTATCAATAATCCCATACCTTTCCAATTTTGTAAAAGAACTCAAGGACAAGTTTTCATTCAGTCATGGGGGTATGATAAGTCACATTCTGTTGATTGCATTGATGAAGCCTCCTCAACGTAATGTCATTGTCTAAGCCTCGTTAACGAGGTCTAGTTGATGCATCATATCATGCATTGACGTGGCTCCATCGATGTAGTGCCTATAGTTGGCTATAAATACATACTTGCAACTGCATTTATGAAAGGAGAGATTGTAGTTGCAATAGATCTCTTACATTTTTTTCATTTGAAAGTTAGAATTTTTCCTCTGAGTGCCTGCAGTAGGAGTTATTAAGTATACAGATCTTTATTCGAGCATTGTTGTACCTGAGCACGATAGTGTGGGTGGCAATAAAGATGAGCTTTCTAATAAACCTTGCAGCAATTTGGATAGATTAGCTATTTTATTTATGCATTTAATGTTTTTAGTTATTTATTAAATTTTTTCAATTAGTTATTAATTATTTTCTAATTATTACGTTAATGAAGCAATTAAGCCAAATAGAGAACACACATAAGTATGACCACTTTGAGCGTAACACATACTCACTTGGTAATCCTAGTAGTGTTATTACATGGTATGCCCAGTATCATAGCACTTGGTGGCCTAGCAGTGGATATGTGGGTTCAAGGTGCGTACGAAAAGTGGGAATGGATACTTATGGTAGGATTAGTTAAATGATTAGTTAATTAGTTAATTTAGATTAGTTAATCATATTCCTTTTTATCTACATTTCAAGCACCCAACTATAAAACATAAAAATGATAAAAATTGAATGCCTCAGTTACACTTAATCATACCAATGAACATCACAAGTGTAATTAGGAAGACAACGATTAACCTTAAGGCTAGAGTCACTTCCTAAAGGGCTAGTGCACTAGAAACGATAAAGTCTATAGAATTTGATGGGATCATGTGTGAACACTTGTGATTCGTATGGTTGGGCATAGGGGTAGCTCGCCACTCATTAGTTGGGATACTTTTGAAGAAATTTGCATTAGTTCACTAAAACCTGAAGATGAATTTTTAAAGGAATTTTCTAAGTTTCTAAAAGGAAAAGGTTAAGTATCTAAACTAGAATCATGTTATATATATGATTCTATAATTAAAAATTTGGAGACTATTAATAGTTTTTTAGCAAATCATTTTTCTTCTTTTTTTTCTTTTGAAATTATTATCAAGGAATCCTTCTAGGCCTATGGTATGTACATTTCTCATCTTATAACAAAATCACATCAAAGTATTTTGAAAGTAGAAATTATAGTAGATGAATTTAAAGTAGCAACTTGTCATTTACTAGATGATAAATCTTTAGGTTTTTATGGTTTTTCTAGTAAATGTTTTAAGAATAAAAGGGATATCATTGAAAATGATCTCTTTCATGTTTTCCATAAGCTAGTAAAAAAATTTTCTTATTAAAAATATTAATAAATGTATGATTTTTCTTCTACCTATGAATGAAGATCTACAACATATTGGTAATTTAAGGCCTATCACTCTTCTTAACAATACTTATAAAATTTTAGCCAAATGCAGGACTTTGTCAAAGGTTATTGAAGAAATCATCAATTCTAAGAAGACTATTTTTTTTAAAAAGTAAGCATATCTTAAATAATGTAATTATAGCTTAGGAGAGAATGAAATTGGTTTCTAATATAAATCAATACATTGCTTTTATTAAGGTAGATTTTCCCAAAGCTTATGATAGAATTAAATGAAGTTTCATTATTTCTTACCTCTATAAACTAGACTTTGGCGATAATTTTATTTGTCTTATTTATACTCTATTCACTCATGCTAATGCTCAAGTTGCTACTAATTTTAAACTAAGTTCTTCCTTTTCTCTTTAGCTATCAATTTATCAAGGCTATCCCCTAGCTCTCTATTTTTTTTTTGTTATTTTTGCAGCTTTTCTTTTGCATAATTTTCACTTTGCATATGATTCTTCTTTTTATGATCAATGGTTCTTTACATCATATCAATATTCTTTCAGCTATAGTGGAGAATCTAGCCCTCAAATCAATTGGAAAAAATATATTATTTATTTTAATGATAATATTAATGAGTTTACTATTCTAAAACCTTAGAAAATCTTGAAAATTGATTTTATCTTAAAAATTTTAGGAATACTTTTTTATTTTGAGCCTAATATTACTATTTTGTGGAATTATGTGGTTAATAAAATTGAAAATAAGCTTGATAAATGGAAAGAAAAAAGTTCACCCTTATTGGCAAAGTTTTAGTTATTAAAAAATGCTTCAATTAACTCATGTTTATTACTCTAGTTATTAGGCTTCTACTAAAACTTCTTTTAAGAGAATTCATCATATTCTCCATCAATTTCTTTGGTCTCCTAAGCAACATAGAAAAGGTTTTTCTAGAGTTGCTTGGAATATTTGAACTAGTAGCTAGAAAGATTAGATACTTAGCCTCATTAATTATTATAACCAAAGTTTTTCTATTGTAGAAAAGTGGATTCCAAAGTGCATTAATGGAGATGATATTTGAATGCTCCTTGTAAGAAATAAACTTATACAAGGAAAACCTAAGAATAATAGTAGTTGGTCTTCTAATAACTTTCTTCATTATTTTCTTTTTCCTTAGGTCATTTTTATTTCTAGTTCTCCAATTCCTAAAGAAATTTGAAAGACTTTATGCAAGCTTAGTAAATATTGGAATTCCAATAATATTACAATTTTAGAAGATGTTCTTAAGCAAATTATCCCATGGTGGCTTCCTTCTAATGAAGGAGCTTAGGCTACTAATGCATCACTATAGCTTCTTGTCTAGGTATGTATGATAGATGGATTATTTAAAATGAAGCTTCTAACCTCTATGGTTTGAATAGAAAAAAATTAATTTCTAATTTTGAAAATTTATTTAAAGTTGACAACAATTTGCATCAAGATTTTTCTAGATATTTTTGGGAGGGATGAAAAAAATGTATTTCCTTTTAATTCAAAAGTTGCTTATGAGATTATTAAAAATAATTATTTTATTCATAAAAAATTCAATAAGACCTAAAAAATTATCATCATACATTTGAATAAGAAAAATAAAAGATATTTGGAGAGCTCCTAGATTTCCTAAAATTCATATTTTTTATGATGTTTTATACATCAAGGTCTTCCTATCAGCACTCATCTTAAACATATAAAAAATATTTCTCCTCAATGTCCTATTTGTAGAAGTGAAAACTTATTTTCTCACATTATTTTGAGTGTGTTTCTCGGCATGCTTGGAAATGGATATCTAGAATTTATAATGATTTTTAAATAAGCATCAATCAAGTTAATCCTTGTGATCAACTTACTTTTTCTACTTAATTTCTCTTCATTTCGAATTATTTTGAACCCCTTGTTCTCTACTCTATTTGGAAGCTTCAATATGTAGTTATTTTCCAAAAGCAAAAGCATAACTATGATCTCTCTTTAGGTGTTAAATATCAAATTCTCAAAGATGTTTCTTTTTAGCTACAACTTCAAGGAAAAAAGCTCCTAGTAAAAGCTAAAGAATTAATTTGTTTTCTATAGCATTAATTTCTTTTTGTTTTGAAGGTCCAAGGATAGGAAGATTTAATCTTTTGTTGCTATTTGTTCTTTATCTCTAATTGATGTATTCCTTGTATTTAAAGAAATTTTTCCTCTTCTCTTTACATGAAATCCTTTAGTAAGAAATGAAAACCCATGATGGCACTTCTAAATAAGGGTAGGAATTGGTCCTTTTCCTATCCCAAAGGGGAGGTTTTTCAGGATTGTTTGTAAAGAAACCTAAAAGGGTATCTCCAAAATCATTGGGCTTTTTCTTTAGACCCTTTCTTCCATGATTTAATGTACTCTAAATTTTTTAATATTATTATTCATTTTTTTAAGGTCAAACACCCCTTCTCATATACTTTAAATTTTCATTTTTCTCTTTTTTTTCTTTTACTTTACTTTTATTTTAATGTTTTCCATGTTTTTAATATTTAATAATTTTTATATTTTTAATATTTATTAATTTTGGTTTTTGTATTTTTTTTCTTTTAATTTAACATATGTGTACTAACCTTTTGTTAGAGTATTGAGATATGGTTCATTATCACATGGGGTACTACTTTGGATTTGGTAACATTTATTTCGATAATTCATATTTTTGAGTAAAATTATATTTTTACATTTTATTTTAACTTTAAACTTATTTTTATCTTATCCTTTAGGGGATCTTAGGTTAGCCCCTTCACTAGCTATGCTTGTAGCTTTAGACCTTGTTTTTAGTTTAGGCTTAGACATAGCTACCAACTTGGGATTAGACATTGCTATTAACTTTCTCATAGGGGATGCTTACTAGGTTAGTGCTAGGTAATAGCCCATGTGAGAAAAAGGTTTTTAAAATATTTTTAGATGTATAATTTCTTTTTAATTTAGTTTTTTCCTATAAGAGGTCCCCTTTATCCAATGCTCCAAACCATTTTAAGAATATTAGCCTACTCGCATTTGAAAAGTAGAGTCAAATAGGAAGACTCTACCATATTAAAGAGAGAGCTAGATCTAAATCTACACTGTCAACTAGGACTCATGCTTAGCCATATTTTCCATACCTCATTTTAGATATTACTTAGATCCCATTGCTAATCTATGATCTAGCCTAGCATTTGGAGTCTATTTTAAAAATTGAACTTACATAAGGATATTTTCTACAACACTATCAATTTTAGGTAGGGTAATTTGGTGTTTTTGACCTTTAGGTTTTGTCATTTTGTTTAGTATGCATTGAATAACTAATTTTCATTTTTTCAACAATTATTTATCAATTTATCTAATTTTTTAAATATTATTATTTTAATATTACTTTCTTTAATTTTACCTTTTACTAAGATGTATTGTTATGCATGAAATGTTACACAAATTTTTAACTATCTTTGACAATTTTTTTTCTTCATTTCACTTTTTGCCAAAAATTCAGCTATAGAACTAGGGTTTTAAGCCATTTTTCATGTATTTAATCCTTGAAAAAACTCCAAATGCAAATGGCCCAAAAGAAAAAAAAATTTCTTGTTTGTATAAACCATAAGTTATCCTCCCTAGTCCATCACAAGCTTGCAATAAATATTTTAATATATTTTTGGACACATCACTTGATATGAATCATCTTTCCTTCAGCAACTTATTATGCTCATTTTTTAGTTTCGATTTGAATTGAGACTAAGCATGGTTTCGACATCATTCCATGAGGATTTGGGTAGTAAAATCTCCAAATACATCATTAAAATGCACATTCTTAGACCTCAGAGGTCTTCAAGAATCATTTGGGTTCATAATCTAGCTTATGAGCTCAAATTTTGATGATTCTTTAAAAACTCCAAAATCAAAATTTTTCTAAGTATCAAAGGTGACACAATGTTGAATTAAGTTTCCTTCAACACCACAACACAAAATGCCTCAAAAATAGCTTTGCAAGACATATTTATAGCCTTTGGAGGCCTCTGGGGATCATTCAAGATCATATTTCAACTTCTTGATGTCAATTCCAGTCACTATGAAAAAATTCTGAAATTTTTTTTTAGTTGACACTAACATTGATGTCAATGTTAATAACAAGATCATCATTATTGAAAAATCTAAATCTCATTAAAACTATATTCTATCATGCACAATGTATTATTAGGGCTAGAACTACTCATTAGTAGCAATTTCAATACTCCAAGCTTTTGAAAGTGATATTTTTTTGCAAATTTTTCTAGGACAAAAAATCTACATTTTCACTAATTCTAAAATACTATCAAGGTCATAGATTATTTTGACACCTCCTAATCTACTCATATACTAGGCTCATAGCATTTCATTGATTAACAAGTCTCTATAAATTTTAGCAACCATAAGTTCAAATTGGCAACTTCAAGCCTATAAATATAAGTTGAAAACATATGTTTCAAGATGATTTCTAGAAATTTAATAGTACTTGCCAAATTTTAGGAGATCAAGAGCATGAGAACCTACCACCATTGTAACACCTATGTGCTCATCAACAACCTTTGGCATCTTTGGTATCACTTCTAGAGATAGAATATCTAGAGTTAGAATTTTTTCAACTCCAACAACAACAATGGGACCCTTGGTTGAAACAACCCTATTTTGGCCTAGAATTGACTTTTCATTCTCAAAGCTTTTCCATTCATATCCTAATCCTCCAAAGGTTTAATTTTTTCATTCAAATTTATATTTTTCTCAAGATTTAAGCTTCTTTTATCAATTTCATTATACTTATATTTTTTTTGTCTATCGATTTTAGTTTGGTCCTCTATAGGAGGAAAAAACTTTGCAATTTATAAATAATGCATTTTATTATTTGTAAAAGGATTTGAAAACTTTTTCCAATATTATGGCATCATATTTTTGTTATTTTATGTTCATTAGCTCATATTCTTTAATTAGAATTCGTTTTATCTCTCATATTGCATTATATACTTAGTCAAATCTCTAGCATTCTATACTTAGTAATTTTTTAACATAAAAGTTTCATTGTTTAAGGAGGAATTTCAGATCTTTCCCTTTACAATTGTAGTATTAATATTTTATACTCTTTTATATCAATTTTATTCTTATTTTTTTTCATTGCTCATACTCCATTCTAGACTTAGCTAATTTTCAAATAATTTACACTTAGTCATTTTTCTTAGTGATTTTTAACATTAAAAATTTACCTTTTTGTTACTTCCCTAACATTTCTATTTATTATGTAGTAGGCTAAGTCTATATTTGATTGAAGGTTTCATGACCCTCTGTTTCATAATCATTGATATATCAAAGGTTATATTAATCCGAGGACTATCTATAGCCATTTATAACCACGTGCTAAGTGTTTCAACTTGTATTTCGTGAAGGTATCCTTATATAAGTACAAACAACATTTTTGACACTAGAATAAGGCCCAATATGGTTTCTAATATCTTAAAATTATATTCTAATAGCCTATAGATCCATCTGTCACTTAAATTTTTTCATGCTTTGGTTATTATTGCACAGTTTTATTTCTTGTTTTTTTTCTTTTGCACTTGATCCTTGTTTCTTTTCTAAGTGTGTAGAGGAGACTATTTTTAATGTCATAAAAAGATAAGAATTTGACTCCTTCTAGAGCTTTTAGATTTACAAACTAATAGAAATATGAAAATCTTAAGCACTCATGACATCCATGATGCAACATGACTACAAAGTCACATGTGCTAAAAGGAAGATAAGCAACACACTACCTAAAAATGAGCTAAGAAAGATGGTCTAATATGAGGGGACTGATGGTTTGAAGTCTTTCCTACCTAACCCAAACTATCCTATTGAGCTGACCTAGTTTAAGCAAGCTATGCTCATAGAATACTTGCTCATATGGATGAAGTTGAGGCCATGGAAAGTGCTATTGGATAACACCTCATTGGGAATCCCAACATCAGTGTTAATAGCTAGAATTTCCAATTCTATGACAAACCAAGTGAGAAAAGTGAAGATATTAGCATTCATGATGGCAATGAGGAGGAACCTTATCACATTTCTCTTCCTACAAATATTTTTCATTTGCCAAATAGTCATGTCATACAATGTGTCAACCTTGTCAATTCTACCAATCCCTTATTAGTTCCTATGCTAGAAAATATTTTTTCTTCACTTTCCATTTTCCTTAATCCTAATTTTGTGATCCTACCTACAACCAACATGCCACTCACGTATATCCTCTTTTCAAATAAAGTGTTGTCAAACTATCTTCTCATATGCAAATTTCTAATTAACTATTGAAAGCATTCAATCCAATATCCCATTTATCATAATTACAACAAACTCAAGTATGATAATTATTTATTTCACCTATAGATCATGTACCTTAATATATTATATCATAAATTCCCATATCAATAATTGTACAACCATAACCAATTTTACCTACTCACAACCCCATTTTGGGGAATCCCACTATTCCATCAATTCCTAGTGTTCTACCTAAACTAATACTCTTACTACATGACCTAATGTCAAGGATTCAAGTAAATGATAATAAAAAAAGAGAAGCCACATCACTACATGGATGTAGTCCTATAGTCTCCATCACACATCTCCTCATTGATCCCATTAGTCTCTTAATTCCCATTGTTCAAGTTTCAAAAGGTGTATTATTCCTAGATTTTACTAACTAGAATGGGGAATTCGATCCCACAAATCATGTCATTACCTTTTACAAAAATGTATGTTCTTGGTTAGTTAACCCCATATCATCTTATGTAGTTTTTCTAACTCTCTAACATGAAAGGCATTAAATTCATATGGGACATTATCTCATGGATCCATTACCTCCTTGGAGTAACTCTTCATAATCTTTGTGGAGATATTCAAATATAACATTAGTAAAGACATAATTCTACAAAACATTTTGGCTATCAAGAAAGCTACCAATGAGTCCATGTTTAAGTTTATTTCCTGATGGACATCTATGATAATGGAGTTCACCCATTCTTTGCTTGATGATCAGCTCTTGAATACCTTTGAAGGAGCTATAAACAATTATATTACCCTAGACCACTTAGCCTCTATGATGCAATCATCTCTAACAAATACATTAATAAGGTTACCATATAGTATAATAATCAAGAGTGGATAAACTTCTGAAATAAGGTAAAATAAGTAGTAAAAAAGGGCAACTCTACCCAAACCATTAATCAAACTATGGCCTTGGTGAATTAAACTGAATCAAGTTTATAATCAAATGGTGGAGGCAATGGTGGAAACAAGAACTTGAATAAAAATCCAAAGTCCAATTGTGATGGATAAAACACATTCAACAATGTAGGAAAACATAGGATACCATAAAAGGATATATCAAAATACCATGAATTTCCAATGATATACACTTAGTTGCATAGCATGCTAATACAAGATGTACACATAGTGCCTAAATAGATTTTAGAACAAACAAGGATGTGATTCAAAAGGCTTCAAGCCTTGTCCATCGATCCTTACCAATGCATGTAGGAAGAGCCACATGTTCTTAAGTGGTACAATTTCAATAAATTTTGCTACTATTATTAGGTATCAAGCAATGATACTGAGGATTATAACGCCCTTGAGGAAGATGTCCATGCATTAATTAAAAAGGGGAATTTTTTTTAATACTCCTATGTAATCTAGTAATCAAAACATTAAAATCTATCAAGATCCTCTAAATTCACATTCAAGAAGGGTGTAAACTTTCCATCTAGAGCTTAAATGTAATTGTTCAAAAACCATTTTTATTATCAAAATGGATTCCTCGTACTACTAGTTTCTCTTATCCTCTAATTCTACCCCATAAAGGACTAAGAAGCCTTTTGTAATCAATCTCCCTTGGAATGATACAAGTGCTCTTACTTCTCACAACATATGAAAGGCTCCATTAGCCATTGTTATGACATCTCATTACAATGAAGTTCTTACATCATCCCAACCTACCTTCAATTATCCTCCTCTTTCTCTAAGAAACAAAGTTCTTGCACCCACCTATCTTGTTAAATATCCCCTAATTTTACCTTATTCTAAGCCTCTTTCATCTTGTCCCTTCTCTCCACCTAAGTCAAAAGAGCCTCCCTTGCTCCCTACTCCCATCTCATTCATCAGAATCCTTACCTAGGCCCAAAAAGACACAAGAATCAATGACAAAGAAAACAAGAAGGAACAAGCCAACAAAAAACTAGTCAAATCAAAAAGTAAGCTTCATCAAACGCAACCCATCCTACTCTAATTGTTAGCTCAACTCCTTGACCTACATTAGATGTTATTCCTCCTAAGTCAATCCCCAAGAATGAAGCCCCTAGAAATAAGAATCTAGAGTTTAATTACATCTAAGGCTATACTCTCTGTCATTATAGAATCATCTAAAATTAACCTTATTTTTGAATGACCTTGATTAGCATATCATCATGTTATTTTCTCGTCATTACATCAAGATATATACTTTTTCTACAAGGATAAGAAAATGGTTTTATGCATTGATCCCAAAGTTCCAACTATTTCATGTTTAGATATTTTAGAAGAAACTAGCTTAGGATCCCAACCTACTCTAGTTAGTTAAACATCTTCAACAAAAGAGGCTAATGAGTCTAATTCTAGAACTCCTTAGTCATCTACTAATTATGAATTCATAGACTTAGGATTTCATAAGTTAGACATCATTAGGTTTTTTAAGAGCGTAAAGGTCCCTACTAGGTTTGAAGTAAATAAATCTATCACTTTGCAATTCTCTTCTTGAAATATTTCTCACTTTCCTTAATGTTTCATTTTTATTCATTTATTTTTTAATATTTACATGCATTTTATAGTATCAATAACTTTAATTTATTTGTAGTAGTTTAGTTATTTTGCTTTATTATGTTAGCATACCTACTTGTCTAGCATAGTCTCTATTATCACTTTATTTCAATGTTTACTTGTCTTTACATTATGTTCTTATCACATGTTTTATTTAGCACTTGTTTCATTTTTTATCTTAGGAAAAAATCACAAACCTATAAATATAGAAAATTAAAAAGTCATAAAAATATAAAAATACAGATTACAAACATATAAAACTCAAAACCCATAAAGAATAATAGCCTTGTATCATAGCTAACAATCCATACAACATCCATCTAATATATTCCATATCTAATATTTCATAACATCGTAATCAAAAATACAAAATTCTACAAAACAAACTCCATCTCTAACAGATGGCTATAAGATTTCCTACTACTAGAACTTCCTAGAACTTCTGCACCTATAAAATAAGAAAAAATAAAATTAAAAATTACAAAAACATAAAAAGAATAAAAAATTAATTCAAAATTTTTTATCAAAAATATCAATACCAACAAAAATAATATAAAATTGAAACTAAATAAAACATGTCTCTTGTCTATAGCTACATTACTTGATCCCACTTCACATCCAACAGTCCCTATTATAGGCCCTATCTTAGAAGCCTCAAAACCAAAAACATCCACCACCTCCTCAAGTGAAAGAAACAAAGAGTTTAAACTCTCTATAGGAATATCTAGAATCTCAAGCAAAGAAACATAATCTATGTTAGGTTCCATCTCTAACCTATTCTCCTCTCCTATTCTAGGTTCTAAAACCTTCATCTCCTTTTCCTTCCTCTTCACTTATACACATTCTCCAAAGGATTCTAAGGCTTTGACTTGATGAAGTTGTTTAGTACTTTCTTATAGATGGCTAAGACGTAAATTTTAGAGATAGGTTCTAGAATCTCGTTGAGCATTGAATTCCATCTCTAAATGAACCTTTTGACTAGTTTAAGTGGTCCCTACCTCACTTTCATTAATTGGTCTAATGTG
Organism: Gnetum montanum; assembly: GCA_015680685.1. Lineage (NCBI taxonomy): Eukaryota > Viridiplantae > Streptophyta > Gnetopsida > Gnetales > Gnetaceae > Gnetum > Gnetum montanum. The sequence continues at coordinate 90,803 of MNCI01017638.1, forward strand.
GCATCTGGCTTCAAGTTGTATCTGAAGTAGTTATTAATTTGGTTTATTAGGTTCTCAAGGGAAGAGATGGAACCTCTAAGCAAGTTTTGATTCCAATCTAAAGCTTTACCTTTGAGGGACATAGGGAAGATTCTTAGTACTGTATGAAGACAAGCTTACAAAGAAGGCACTCAGACCAAAAGGTAACCAAGTGTGCATTGGGATTCCCTTTACCATTGCATTTGATGAAGTTTGGTATGGGAATACCTATAGGTAAGATCATTTGGGGTATCCTAGGATTTATAGGATCATCTTCGTAAAAGTGTATAACCTTGAGTTTCTGTAGCTCTTCAATAAGGTCTTGGATCATTTGAAAGGCTTGATCCAAGCCTTGGAGCATTCCTGTGGGCTACAATGTTTGTGTTGGTAATTAAGGAGGAAGCTGTGAGGCTTGAGGTTGTATAATTAACATTGGCAAAAAGGAAATAGGTTGTGAGACCACTATTATAAGTGGGTTAAATAAGGAGAAAGAGGTTCAAGTTGGAACTTATCGTATGAAGGGAGAAAAAGGAGTATGAGAGGCCTATGTTGCTTGGTGCTCTGATGAGGGTCCTACTAGCAGGTGAAAGGGAGATGATGAGGTAGACATCACTAGTGTTTGGTGAATGGAGTGAGGCTGTATGGAAAAGGGCATCGATGAAAACAAAAAGGTAGATTAAACATAGGTTGTGCCTAGTGTGTAGTGATGATGGGTATAGACCTAAGCATAGTAGCATGGGTAGGGGAAAAAGAAGATTGGAGAACTTGTCCCATAGATGAGGTAAGGAAGGTTGAATTAGGAGTAGTAGTTTAGGGAGAAAACTATTGAAAAAGGCTCCCAATAAAGTTATCAAGCTCTAGTTCTACCTCAAAATCATCTTGCTCTTCTTTGTAACCCTCTGAGCTAATCTCCTCACTAAACTCATCAACCTCTATGAGCTGTATGAGAATTTGTGCATAAAAGTTAGTGAGGGAAATGTGTTCATACTGAGATGGAATATATTCTTTCCCATCCCTTGTGTATAATTTTCAATCAACACTTAGCATCAGATTTAGAATGTGGTATCAAGAGATCAACTTGCATCTTGGCATAGAGGAAGTTGTAGAACTCATCATTAATCATAGGAAATTCCAAGTTCTTGCCACTTTTCCTAACTGATTCTCTTTGTTCTATGAACATAGGGCCTTTCAAGTCATAGACAAAAACTACATCTTGGCTAGAGGCCATGTATGCAAGGTCTAGTGGTAGAATGGTTGATCTACAAAAAGACATTAATTAGCACCAACAAAACTACACTAGGCTCACAAAAACTAAGTTGGGCTTTAAAAAGTATAATAATTGTTATGAAAAATCAAATAGGGAAAAGTTGGTTATTTTCAATATGTTTGGTTTTGGAAATATACACTAGTATTTTTCCAAAAATATGTTGCTGATAAAAATAGCAGGTCTTTGGTTTGCTTGTTAAAGGGATGTTTGTGTACTTTTCCTTCATGGAAACTACACTAGTTTTGTTGTGCAACCAAGGAAAAATATTATTTTTCAAAAGATGGATATCTTGAAAAGAAATGCTAGGGTTTGTGTGGTGATAGAAAATGTAATTGGTTTACCAAAACTATGCTGGGTAGTTTGGTAAAGGGGGAAAGGTGGACTAGCCTTTGGAAAATCCAAGGTCAAGTTTTAACAATCAAATGTTGTAGGTTTTTGAGAAACTATGCTAGCTTCTAAAAGTCCAGCAACTACTATGAATTTCACAACAACACCCAAATTGTCTACAACATCCACACTAAGTATTAGTTGTAAGAGGATGAATGACAACATTGGTTTTCTTGGAAAAACTTAGAGGTGATTTTTTCAATTAATTAAACAAAAGTCCCAGCAAGTGGAATTACCCAAGGATGTGATTAGTTATGACTAGAAAATATTTGAAACTACAACTATAGGTATAGTACATGTTGCAATGAAAATGTTGTATACTATACCTTGGAAAATGTGGTACATTTTTTTGTTAATAACACCAACTATGTTGGTCTTGCTAGCAAGGGATACATTGGAGGGGGATGAGGAAATGGTTGTCTTAACTATCAAGGCTACACTAATGATAGCCCCTCTTGGAAAAATGCATTGGTTTTAGGAAAATGAATGTGCAATGTTCATTTTCCCAGTACTACTATGTTGGGATGTTGGAGAGGACTATCTTGGCCTTCCAACAAAATTTCATAGTAGGAAGTTTATGTGGGTAGAGAAAAACTACACTGGCTCTTAAAATACCCAAAATGCAGGTTTCAACAAGTAAAAATTATAGGTTTAAGTGTGAACAATGCTAGCTTTGAAAAGTCTAGCAACTACTATGAATATTTTACAAACATTCAAATCACCTGCAACAACTACGCTAGGTATTAACGTTAGTTTCAATAGTAGATATTTGTAGGTTTTGAGGTTTGAAATGTGGAAAACTTAATTTTGAAAAATTATTGATTAATTTAAGCTAAGAATTCAAGCAAAGGCCCTTTTTCTAGCACTAGAAACAGTAACACTTGAAAAATTCAATTACTGGAATACCGAAAATCCCAAGTGAAACAGTTTAACTTCAAATCCCAAGGGCCTTTGGGAAGAGGACCCAAAGTACCCTAGATGATCTTACTAATCACCCAATGACTTAGAAATTAAGAAAAAATGTAAAATAATTGAATAAAAAATTGCAAATCTAACTAAGAGAAATAGGAAAAAAAACTTGCATAGAACAAATGAACTACAAATTTTATTGAAAATAATAATGGTTACATATACAAAAATTTCAATGGAGTACAAGTTTTTTGTGCTTAAAATGCAAAAAGAGCTATGTGAGAAGTGGTTACAGTCCTAGTGAAACTAGTAGAGTGCTTCTTGCATTCAACTCTACAATCCAAGTGCTCCAAAGTTCCACTCCCGAAACTCTTTGCTAGTTCTTAAGTTGGATCTGCTATGATGGTTGAAAAATGGGTAAGGTAATTGTTTGACTTTTAGGTATTGGGAAATTGCTTCAAGAGTTTCCAATGCTTAGCCAATTGCAATTTTTCAAAAAGTCCTTTCAAAGTAATGGAATTTTTTTTAAATAGGCTGCTAGTGTTCAATTTGTTGCTACCAATTTTCTACCATCATTGCTAATAGATTAAAATCACATGCAAGTGTGATAGACTTACATTTATGATAAGTTTTGATACCCCCAAGGTACCAAAACCATGATCATTACCATAAATAGTAAATGGACTTTTACAACTATGTTGGCTTCTCCCACCAACGGTGGCCTTATGGAACAATGATGGCATCATGAAATTTTTTACTGACATAGTTGGATCAATGCTAAAGAGTGAAACCATGCTAGAATTATGACATCCAAAAAAACTCAAACTACTCCAACATTGGCTTTGTAACACCCACATTGGATTTTGTGGCAAATATGTTGATTTTACTAGGAAAATAAAAACTCAATGCCACCAATGCTGGGGGGGGGGGGGGGGGGGNGGTCGTTCTAGCGTAGATTAGGCTAAACCCCCACAAAACCCATGAAAATGCCAATTTTGGTAGCCCAAAAGGCATTTTTAACCTTCCCAAGCCCAAATATAAGCATGATATGACATTTTTCACTTGGGGAATGAGGCTATGACAATTTATGAGGCATTTTTTCAACTCCAAAAGTTAATGTAAAATTGCATCTCATGGATTACAATCTTCAAATTTTACAATAAAAATCTAGCATCAAGTTTAATGGTGAGGTTTATAACTTGCAACATGAGATTTCTTGGTGGTGTTTTAATTTTTCCTTTTCTAGACCAACTTAGTAAGAGGTGCCCTCTATTTCTTTATAGCCTACCCCTTGTCCTATGTGCCTTAGGCATACGCTTTTATTACCTTCATCCCATGAGCTAGATCCCCACAAGTTAATCTCTTCCTAGAATGTTCTACACTTTCTACAATAGAAGAGTTTGCTACATTGGCTTGTAAGGATATTGCTACCTCCATGCAACTACCCAACACTGAAGGAAGCATTGTCATGATATGGGTCACATACATATACATAGGACAAGAAAAATCCTACTTCCCAAATACTTTCCTTCTTGATTAGGGTAAGCCAACAACTCATCAAAGTGTCTTAATAAAACATAAAAAAAACCAATGTTAATTGATTTATTGGAGCTTTTACCATCCATCATGATGATATTAGCTAGCTCACTAGACACCCTCTCATCCAAATAATAAGCCCAATCATAGCAAGTATCATAGGTCATGACATTGTATAACATGGTAAGCCTTACTAGGGAAGGAACTTAGTATTGTCTAATCTTGCCACAAAACATCCTCTCAATGAATAAATGATACATCTACATCAAATCAAAATTCTCATACTTAGTGATAGTGTAATTGGTATTACCATACCTAGTCCACTAAGAGATGATCTCATGATCAAGATCTAAGAGCTTGTCATTCCTCTCGAGTATTAGATCACCATTTGGTAAGTCAAACTAGTGCTAAAGTGAATCTTGAATCCACTGCAAGATTTTCTTTCTACCCTAAGTATGAAACATAAAGATCCATTGTTATCTTGAATAACATCTCACCATGCTAATAAACTCCATAGGTGAGATGTTAAGAGACCTTAGCATGAACAATGGAACCAATCCCACTCACTCAAGGATAGGAAGATACTACATCCCAGCACCATCCATCAACCATGCATGACTCATAGGAGTGTTTTGTACATTGGCCTATAAATTTTTCCCCAACACATTTTCTAGCTAAATGCACACAACCTCTTGATTCTTAATTTTATCTACAAAATAGAAGCAATGGCAAGTTAGATTAGAACCAATGCAAGATAAAACCAAGACTAAGGCTAGAAAGTACACTTAGAAAAATAAAAATTTTGAACTCACCCTATAACACCAGATAGATCCAAGAGCCTTGTGATCACTTTTCAGTTAAAACCAAGTTAGGCCTCTCATGGAGTACATGCACTAAACTGGCCCATATCACTTATGCTCCAAATCCCTAGTCATCCCATTCATAATATAAGCATAAATAGAAGGATGTCAATTGCTCTTGAAAGCCATCTCATAGAGATTCCTGTCCAACATCTTCAAGAAGATGTCTTTCTTATCAGGATCCTCCAACATGCACATGCAAAAAAAAAAATCAAAATTAGAAACATAAGAATTACAAACAAAAATTACACTTAGAATAAACTAAGTAAAATCATGTCAACTTATTTAAACACCCTGATGTGCATGCTTGTAGGACAAAATAAATTCTAAAGAATCTTAGTGTCTAACAATAATGTGTCTTCTATGCTAATCTTCTTCTAGGAATGTTCCCCACATAAAGATTTTAAGTCCCTACATGAAAACTCACTAGTATGACCATGATCATCAATAAATGTAACAACATCATCAACATAGTTGCACATGATCCAATAGCCTAGTGCATGATCTAAGGTATATTCCCTCTAAGGTGTGTAACATATTTTAGATCAGCAACAAATTCCAAATCAATACATGAAATTGATCTAGAAAGAATTCCAAATAATGGCTAGCTCATAGATAACTCCACATCTATGGAGGGTATAGTAAACAACAATCTATGATAGCTAAAGCATTCATGCTTGTAGGCTTCTCCATAATCATAGAACCTACATCCTAGATCAAGAAAAATATAGGGTCAATAATCAATGACCTAGACATCACACCTTCTATACAACAAAGTTACCATAAATTGAGAGTTAGTTTATGTTAGATAAAAAATATAAAACTATAAACATGAATACAAATTTTAAAATAACAAATAAAAAATATATATACATATGCATAGGTCAATATATACCCTTTTTTTCTAACCCCCTAATATTCATCACCTACCTATAGTATTGAATCAAACTTGGACAAGCTTCCAACTATCATCCTCTTAGGCTTGACACTTGGAAAATTTTGTCTTGATTTACCTTAATACTTAGCCAAACATTTTCCTATCTTCCAAATTATCCAATACTTAGACAAATTTCAATTCCCATTTGATAACTCTTGATACTTAGTAAAATTTTTTTCACATCTCCCATCCTTTTAAAAATCATTAGTTAAGTTTTTGGTTTCATTTCTAATCCTCACTTCTAGCTTCTATGTTTGATTTTAAATTTAGGAAATTTTGGCTTTCCATATTTAGTTTCTACACTTAGAAATATTTTTATTGTTTGATTTTCAATTTTACATGGATTTAAAAAATTTTAGTTTTTATTTTTACCTAAGGACTTAGAAACATTTCCTAGTTTTAGACCCCAATTCTATAGCTTAGAAAATTTTAGCTCCCAATTTTGGCTCAATGATAACTCCCTGGCACTCAAGAAAATTTTCACTAGTTTTTTCATAGCACTTTGCCACATTTACCACTCTTTCCTTTCCTATCCAAATTATTATCACTTTTCTCTATTCTCTTTCCCCTTCAACTTGTGGCCACTATGCCAAGGCCATGGATCTTGCACTAGTCCCTTATGCTATCAACTATGCATAAGACTTTTGTGCACTAGCAATGCAAGCAAACCATACCTACATACATACTAGGAGATCCTTTTCCTTTCAAAATAAAAAATAATTATAAAAAATAGGATTGAGCTTGGGTTAATTATACACACTAGTCATACCTACAAATAGCACTTACAACACATGCATTAGTGATGGAGCACATCCCTCAAAATGTAAATAAAATAAGAGCTTGTTGGCACTGCACACTAGCTATGCATGTGTCAACCATGAAGGCCATGCATAAGCTAGTTCATGTCCTCTACATATGATCAAAACCACCCTTCTCCCCATGAAATCTACCAAAAATTAACAATAACAAAAAAATCCAAACCTTAAAGTAGGTCATTTCAACCCTAAAGAGGCTAAAGATAGCTTGCCTTGGCTATGGCCAACCAATATAGGGCCTAATCTATCCTTGACATAATAATTATACCCTAAAGAGACATAAAACTAGCAATTTTTTACCTCAAAGAGGTGCCAAACCCCCCATACTTCTACCATTCTTCTACTTCTTTTTCTTTTTCGCTCTTCCCTCCAACCAAAGATCACTAATGACAAGTGTTGGTATATCCTACACTGCCATACCATTAGAGCGACTAGCATAGCCATCATGTCAAGCACATAGTGCCATTGGACATTGTGAATGCCACCATCAATGATGGTGAATAGGCAAAATTTCCTAGCTTTTCTTTCATCCCCTTCCATCCTAAGAATAATCAAACAAAAAATAAAACAAAGAAAAAAATTCCAAGGCTAGATTCCAACACTCACTTGGGTAAAGCTAGCATGTAGCTAGGCTCCTCCTTGCACTTGCATGGCCATTAATGAGTCCCACCTACCTTTCTAACATATCCATCTTACTAACTTCTCTTCCTATGTAGTACCATCACACCACATGATGGAAAGAATAAGATAAACATAAATTCCTTCATGCTAACTCTAAAATCTCTTAAGCCACACATGTAAAAATGCCCAAATGGCTATCTTCCTCTCTGCACTTCAAATTTATACCATCAACCCCCTCATGGTTTCTCTTTCAATTTTTCTTTATTGATCATATTTTCATCATCTTAATGCTTGACATCACCTTACTTCCTTAGACTAACCTTTTCTTCTTGGATCACAAACCCATCCTGACTGATGATCCTTTACCAAAGCTTGCCATAAGAAATTACTAAAATGAGTAAATGGCCTTACAACTAGGGTCAAACTTACCCAACAATATGAAAGAATTTATTCTTAAAATTCTTAGGAAAACTTCTATTATCTTCACATGATAATATGATGACATGCCCATTTCATATCCCATTCTTATTCAACATAACATCATTCTTGAGAAGGGTTTCAAGCCCATCAAACAGAAAGTTTGAAAAATCAAGCCTAATCTAGCTTTAGCCATCAAGGATGAGATCACTAAACTCTATAATTCAAGATTTATAGATCTCATAGACTACTCTAATTAGGTATCCAACATGGTGGTCATGCCTAAGAAAAATGGAACCATTCAGATATGCATCGATTTTCATGATCTCAACAAAGTGACATTGAAAGATGATTTTCTACTACCCAACATCAACCAACTCATAGACACAATGGTAGAACATGATTTAATTAGTTTTATGGATGGATTTTTTGGGCTATAATCTAATTTAAATCAATCCCAAACATCAACATTTCACAACTCTCATGTTCTCATGGGAAACCTTTCATTACTCCAAAATGTCTTTTGGACTTAGGAATGCTAAAGAAACATACCAACAAGCTAGGACCGTCATCTTTAGTAATAGGATATTTAAAACTATCAAAAATTATGTGTATGATTAACTATAAAGTCTATCATAATAATTGATCATCCCACTTACTTAGATAGAGTTTTAGATTATTGCAACAAGTACAACCTTTACTTAAGTTCCAAAAAGTGAATCTTTGGCATGGAAATAGGAAAAATGTTAAGATTTTAAGTTTAAACTAATGATATCATAATAGAACCTAATAAATTTAAAGAAATCATGAATCTTCCACCACTTAAGTATCTTAAAGGCATGTATCTTGCAAGGTAGACTCCAATTCATTCATCATTTCATATGTAATCTAACTAATCAATTTTGTTTCACTTCTCATCTTCTCAAGAAATCTAAAACTTTTCCTTGGGACTTGAAGTATCAAGAAGCTTTCAACACAATCAAACATGTCCTTTCTACTCTTCATATCCTTCACCCTCCATCAATTTGATCTTCCTTTTTATCTCTATCTTTCTAAGTTTAATCACTCTATCATAGTCATGCTTTGTTAACGGTATCAAGATGATGTTGATCACCCTATCTACTACAACTTTCATCCATTTTCTAATTGTGAAATGCACTACACATATACCAAGAAATCCTATTTAGGCCTTATCCTTACCCTTAAAAAGTGGAAACACTACCTACTAGGGGTAAAGATTCAATTCATTCACTAAACCAATGTCTTACAATTTATCGCTACCAATTTTCATGATAATAACGACATGATAAAATGAAAGACATTGCTAACCAAATTTGATTTATCCTACCTTTGCCAATACTCTATCATGGTACAAATCATAGTATGCCTTCTTACATTAGCACCACTTTCTAAACCTTTTGTAATCACCATCCAATCTCTTCTTGAAGAACCAAGTAAAGAAAAGATAACTTCTCCTCTAAGCACAATGTTAATGCACAAGGATTTCTATTCACACTTGTACTTTTATGATGCTAATATAGCTCAAGCATCTAGTATAGCTTTTATACTACCAAGTTATGAATCACATGTATCAAACTTAAAATTTTACTTTCAATGCACTAATAGTGTAGTAGAATATGAAACTTTTAATCAAGGTTTATTCTTACCACTCCAACATAGAATTAAAAGACTTTCTATTCATGATGATATCCAATTGGGCATATTCCTAGTAAATAACAAATATGCTTGCAAAGTTAAACACCTTCAACCTTATCTAGGCTTAGTAAGAAATTTAGTTTTTCAATTTGATAAATGTTTACTCATGTATGTCCATCATTCAAAAACATGATTTCTAATGTATTAGCTACTTTTACTCTTCTTGTTAATCTTGATTTTCTTAAAGATTATATATCTCAGTCAATGCAAGATACACCTATCACTCTCATAGATACACAATTGATGAGTGGCGAGGTACCCCTACACTCAACCATACAAAATGAGCATAGCACGCGCGATCCGGTCGAACTCCGCAAACTAAATGCCTAAACGCTGCAAGGAACACTTGGGGTTAATTAATTGTTGTCTTCCCAGACTTACTTGTTGTTGTCACGGTGTATGGTTAAGTAAGTCCGAGGTATATGATT
>MNCI01017638.1:106307-120026 GCA_015680685.1 Gnetum montanum
AGGTACCCCTACACTCAACCATACGAAACGAGCATAGCATGCATGATCTGGTCGAACTCTGTAGACTAAATGCCTAAATGCCACAAGGAACACTTGGGGTTAATTAATCATTATCTTTCCAGACTTACTTGTTGTTGTCACAGTGTATGGTTAAGTAAGTCCGAGGTATATGATTTTTTTTGGTCTTTTACAATTAATCTCCTATACTAAAGGGTGAAGGGTTGAGAGACTAAAACTAATTCTAACTATAGCACTAAGTCCTATCGTCAGCATCCATTCCCACTTGTCGTACACACCCTGAACTGTGCAACTGTGGCTGCCAAACGCTAATCGTTACTGGGATTACCACACGTAACGCACATGCTCGAAGCGGTTGTACTGAGGCACTTAACTAACCTAAGTGTGACAAGCAGCCGATTCCTTGACTAGCCGTACACATCCGTAGATGCTCGTAATCAAGTTGTACTTGTCCCACATTCTAGGAGGTAAGGGTAAGAGAATCTAATTGCGATGAGTAGCTGATTCCTTGGCTAGCCGTACACATTCGTCAATGCTCGTAACCAAGTCATACTCATTCGCGTTACTAGGAAAGCAATAAATAACATTAAATAAACCTATCCANTGTAAACTAAATGCCTAAATGCCACAAGGAACACTTGGGGTTAATTAATCATTATCTTTCCAGACTTACTTGTTGTTGTCACGGTGTATGGTTAAGTAAGTCCGAGGTATATGATTTTTTTTGGTCTTTTACAGTTAATCTCCTATGCTAAAGGGTGAAGGGTTGAGAGACTAAAACTAATTCTAACTATAGCACTAAGTCCTATCGTCAGCATCCATTCCCACTTGTCGTACACACCCTGAACTGTGCAACTGTGGCTGCCAAACGCTAATCGTTACTGGGATTACCACACGTAACGCACATGCTCGAAGCGGTTGTACTGAGGCACTTAACTAACCTAAGTGTGACAAGCANTATAGATTTGGCGGTGGACCACGATATCGCGTACGTGATATCGCAGGGGATGCGATATCACATCGGCCACGATATCGCGTATGCGATATTGCAACTTGTGCATATCGCGTCTCATCAACAATGTATTGGATTAGTTAACATAGAAGAAGATGAACAATACCATGATATTGTACAATACTTGCTAACTAAAGAAACTCTTAAAAATATATCTTATTCACAAAACGATGCTCTCACAAATATTCTAAACATTTTTGTATTGTTAATCCCAATAGTTTATGTCATATGTCCACATCAGACATTCTCCTATATTGTCTAAGTCATGATGAAGCACAAAACATTTTAGATTAAGTTAATTCTAGTGTACATGGTGGTCATCTAGGCCTATGATCTCTCATAGCTTGTATCATCTCGTTAGGTTACTACTAGTCTATGATGTCTACAGATGTATAAACAATGGTTAAGATTTATGATACATGTCACTATCATGCTCCACTTATTTATGTACCATCTTAAGAGCATATGACCTTAGAAATTATGTTTCCTTTCCAAAAGTGAGGGCTAGATCTCATAGATTTTATCAATCCCTCATTCTTCTCTAGCCATTAGTTTATTTTAACTAATAAAAACATTTTACTAAGTGGGTTGAAGCTATTTCTTTTAAAATTCTAACTTCTAAGTATGTTTTTCATTATATTTTAGATCATATAATCACTCACTTTAGCATTTCCCTCCACATTTTAACTAATAATGAACCTTAATTCAAGAGCAAAGAACTAGCTAAATTCTATGATCAATATTAAATCGCCCAATTATTATCATATCCATACTACTTACAATCTAGTGGGTAAGCCAAATCAACCAATAAATTCCTTATTCATTTTCTAAAAATCATAGTTGATAAATCCCAACACAATTAACATATCTAGTTATTTCATACCCTGTGGGTCTACCACACTACCTTTTGTAACGCAACTAGCTAAACCTCATTCATGCTTACCTATGAATCAAAGGCTATGTTGTTAATGAAGCTAGATGTGTCTTCCCTTAAGGCAACCATGAAAAAATGAATAATAGATGAAAATAATGATATCATGTACTATGTTGAGCTAGACATACCTAAGAAAAATTGCAAGTGAGGAGTTATCAACATGAAAAATAATTAAACAATCATGCACCATCATCATTACAAGCATGTTAGAATTAGAGAAATCAAAGAAGGTGACCTTGTCCTTAGGAAGTTTTCTAATTCTAAGACAACTAAGTTCTCACTAAACTAGCAAGGCCCCTTCATTGTTATCAAGAGCCTTGATAATGAAACATATTACTTGGAAATTTTTAATGAGAATCAATATCTAGACCTAGTGAACATGGAATGCCTCAAATGATACTATATTTGAGGTCCAAAAATAGAGTAGCTTTGGGTTTTTCCTAACTCTTTTCTTATCTCACTCTACTATTATTACATTATTTTCACTCATCTCCCAATCTCACTTTTCCTCTTTCTCTCAATATTTCTCTATTTTTCTCAACTAATTTTCCTCTACAACATAGTGCAGTGAGGATATTTACCAATGATCTATCTCATACAGTGAGTAATAAGTGTCCTATCATTTTTAAATTCATGTGAGGATGTGTTGATTTTAAGTGGGATAGTAAGGAAATCAATTTATCAAGTATCGACAATCATTGGAGTATGGGATTTAGCCATAACCCCTTCTGTAACATAACACTTCATCTTGTCATATAGGTAATGTCCCTAATTTCTTTTTCTTGTTTTATTATTTTCTTAATTTTAAAAGTATATTTTTCATCTCTCCTATCTCATTTCTCACTTCTCACTATTACTTAATTCTTACATTTCTATGTTGTAGAATTGTGGAAGTTAATCAAGCAAAGGACTATGAGTTATGTGGGGTTAATTATTAGAATTATGATGAAGAATGCGTAACATGAATTCACTTTTAAGAAAGAAAAAAAATTATCTTATTATTTAAGAATCTATGATACCAATCAATATAATTTAATAGAATAATTCCAATTCACTCTATATCCCTATATCTCTTCTAGAAATCTCCTCTCTATACCTTTCTTATTGTTCTTTCTTTCCTCTAGTGGATGATTAATAATCCCACTTGGATTCGATGTTGAAAAAAATTTAGTTGATGGTTGGAATAATATTTAACTAATGGCTACAACCTAGGTGCAAGCCACCCAAGGTTGCATCTCACAACTCAAAGAAGAATTATGAAGCTAACTGATCATTGCTAGTGACTACCACCAGCACTCTCTATGAGCTGTTTCCAATGGTCAAATAATCACATCCTAAAGATCTAATGACCAATTATTCTTAGAGGACTACCATCAGCTACAACCAAGGTGCGTAGGGGCTCACACTGATGAATTCCCAATTTCTATTTAGAAATAAATTACGATGAGCTATGAGTCACAACTCATGAAAATTTTATGAAAAGCAATCCTTTTGTAGGTTGCATGAGCTTGTAGTTCAATGTCAAACTCAAATTCAACTTCCATGTGTTGCCCCATCTCTATTTGCAACTAACTTCAGTTTTTCATCTCTTTTCCTCCTTTTGAACTTCACTTCTAGCTATTATAGAATTAACACTCACTCTTTCTTTTGGAGTTCAAGGATCATCATCATGATCGAAGGACAAACTCTTATTCTTTTGACTATGAGCTGCAAGTGGCTACATGTCACATGAGGTCATAGCTACCTATCCTTAATTTGAACACTTGAAAAAACCAAATCAAAAGAGGCATTAATTCATATTCTAACATAGCCCCTAGCTAGCTCTTTACCTTCTTGATAAACAAAATGGAAAAATGCACAAGAATTCATGAATAACATAATAAATGAGACATATCATAATATCAACACACATATATCATAATTCCTCATGAGTATATAAAAATAAGAGAAGGAATATAGGAAGAAAAAGACAAAATGCTTAAGCTAGAGGAGCTGAGCCATCCACTAAAGGGGATATAGGAGCATTCACTAAAGAATAAGGTTGAGAAGTATCCTCTCTAGGCTCCTCATTCATAAAGTCCTCCTCTGTGACCTCATCATCCACCTGGTCCATAGGGCCAAATGGTCTAATGTGCTCATCATTACTAATAGATCAGCCCATCGGTATGAACTCTGAGTCCACATAATCACCAATCTTTAGAGGATTGAAAGAGTATCATAGCTTCCTCAGCTAGAAGAACATGTGACAACTAAGGATCTCCACATTAGAGGCTAGCCAAAACTAGCTTCTCTCCAACCAATCATATTAGACATGTAGATGAGCCTTAATTTCATTAAAATATGTAAGGAGACTAATGTGGAGTGCATCCAAATGGATCATGATCCTTGCTTTAGCTCCTACCAAAGCCTAATCATTACTTGCTACATCACACTACTTGGATTCCTGCTATTGCTCCTCTACAAAATAGGCCTCCCAAGCAAGCTTGCCCGTGTCACTAGGGACACATGGATCATGAATCCATCTAACCTTATCATACCATGTATAAGGTAGATGTTGGATGTAGAAGGTACATCCCAAATTTGAGAAATGGTCCTCTTTCCAAGCAATAATCTCCTTGATGGGAAAGGCTAGTGACCGAATTTGGAAATGCCAATATAATGCTAAGATCACTTATGAAAAAGAAATCTCATTGGTTTCTTAGGCTACCAACTCCATCATGCATAGAATGATAAATAAATAATTGAGGATACAAGTCACTCATAACCAACATGCTAAATGACATGACATGCATGAAGTGAGAACTACCCAAGATGTTCATCATCACTATACTAATAAGAATCCTTCTCTTCAAAAAAAGGTTCTTGTAAGACCACCTTTCTTCATCCATTACAACTTAAGGGAAGAGCTCAGCCAATTGAGTTTTCCTCTCTAAAGATGCTACTACAAAATGTTGCCAATTTTCTTCAACCTACATCTCAAGGACCTAACCAACAAGGGCCTCACTGATGACATAGGAATTGCCACTAACCTAGAAGGTTCATGATATGTTTGAGGTCCTCTAAAACGTCAAATAAAATTGATGTGCCTCTTACTAGTCAAATTCCTTGCCTCCCATCAACATGATGTTGAGGTTGTGGAGCATCAAAGATGTAGTAATCAATGAGTTGATGAGCTTCATAAAAGTCTTGAAGGTATGAGGTGCCCTTAATGGCACCGTAGAGAGCTTCACCTTTCTCTACTCACACTACAAATGCTTCATCCACTTCCTAGGAATGTGTTCATACTACACCTCTTGAGCATGTCTCCATGCTATTGGATCCACTAATGCTTATACCTATCCCTATCTATGATTCTTCTTGCACTAAGAAGCACAAGAAGTTGCTTGATACAAAAAAAAAAAAAACATTAGTACAACATAAAAATACTGTAAAAATAATACCTATATTGCAAAATATGTGGTAACATAATGCATAAAAAAATTCAACATAATTAATAAACATCTAAAATACTTAAATAATTACATAAACCAATTAAAATAGATCTCAACAATGTTGGTACCCCTAACGAAACATATTTTGTTCCATACATAGCATAAACAAGTAAGGTGATGTAAATTAAGCAGTTAAAGATAAAGGATAATGTTGAGAACTTTCATGCTTAATAATGAAGAAAATCCCCAATTAACTAATGAAGGAAAAAAATAGAATTAAAAATAATATTACAACACTCATGACAAAAAAAATTAACACCTCTTCACTCTTCCACTTTTGCACCTTTATGGCACTATATACTTTCATTTGACTCACATTTTCTTCTATGATCCAAATATATTAAGAAACTTTAATTTCACTAAGTTTGTGCTATGGTAACAACCATTATCCTGACATAGTTGATTAGTGAGTTACTTGCTAGACCAAGTGGAATACTATGTAAGTTTCTATTCTATGTAGGTGCTTTGGAGGATTTAGTTGACAAATAATAACTAATGAGGCTTTTATGTGGAATGGAAATGAAAGGATTTGAAGCTTGAATCTAGGCTATTTATTCTTATTATTAGTACAACTTTCATGTCAAAAAATGAATACCATGAAGAAATTGTAGTATATATGTTATTATTTTTATATATATATGTACTACATTGCCAAGAAAAAGAACCTAAACTATCCTAAATACTTCATAAGAATTATAGTGAATCAAAACTAATATAGGCATTTATGCCTTTGAAATTTTAGTTGCAATTTTTATCATGAGGGTAATTATACCCAATTCAAAAAATGAAGTGTAAGGCCCCATATCTCATCTTTCTGATGGTATCTAAAATTTCCTAGCTTGAATTTCACATCATAAATTCAAAGTAAATAAACAAAATTCAAGAAATGCCAACTAGAATTTCCAATTTCACCAAGAAAAAATGCATATAGCCCATGGTTGCTCACAACTACATGCAATAGAAAACCCACCTAGAAAAATCATAGAAATCAAGGAATTTGTGGCCTTCGTCTAGCATTTTGAGTGGAAGAAGAAGCTTGGAGGTTAGTATTAGTAGCTACACACATGGGTAGAAGCTCAACCTAAGCATGGCTCAATCCTATCACATCATGTGAGAGAAATGAATCATAAACTAGCTTACATGTCTTTATATTTTTTTACCTTTTAAATTGGATTATGACTAACTAAGGGTTGCATCCCTCCACAACAAGATAACAAAAAATTAACTCAAAATTTTGGATTGTGACTGACTACAAGTTGCACCTTATTGCATCTAAGAAACTAAGCGTCATAACTACCTACAGTGTTTTGGAAGCTGATTAGTAAAACACTCAAGTGTAGTACACTGCGACTTGTAGGAATCTTCATTATCCAAGAGATGAAAACTCTAAAATTTTCAAGTATAATATGCTACGAGTGGTAGTAGGTCAAACTAATAAATTGAACAAGTGACTACAAGTCAAGGTTTGAGGAGGGTATGGGCTATACCTCATCTCAAGTACTCAACTCCCAAAAATCTACTTTAATACAATCATGACTCCTAGTCAAGGTCATAGTTAGACTATGACGGATTACAAGTTGCACTATGTCTACAATTGCTAATCCCAAACATTTCTACAAGTAAGATATAGGAAACAAGATGAAAAATGTGTAAAAATGAGGAAAAGTAATAAAACAAAGAAAAAAACTTTGTGATAGAATAATAACTAAGGTGTTAGTGCTTTAGTAAACATTAAGATATTTAGTGATCATTAATTTAATTAACTTTTTAAAAAATAATAAAAATGTAAGGCACTATCAAATTAGACATTCATGAGCACTATTTACCAACTTATTCATGTCTTATGACACTATACCTCTCAAAAATAAGTAGCCTTTCCTACTTAAAGTAGTTGGTGATGGAGATTCCTCATGCATCAACATGGGCAACCTTATCTTATGGCTCTAAATAGTAGGTAGCTTATCATCAAAAAAAATCCATCACTTAATGCATTTTTTCTTCTTATTTTTTTTCTAAATTATTATGATTATGGGATTGATACACTATCATCAGAACATGATCCATGAACATGGAGACATTACTCCTAGTGCAATTTTGTGGTTGTGATGAGATAATATTTCCCATTAAAGGAACATTCTAAGATCTATACACCTCTAATAAGTTATGATTTCTAGCTACACTACCAATAGAACATGGTCCATAAACAATGGAAAGTTTGCTCTTGGTACTAGTTCAATCCCTATGTGATTCATTCCCCATGAGTACCACCATGTTTCTTGTTTTATATCTCATCACATCTCTTATCTCAGGTCCCCAATTCAAGAAGACCTAGAGTCTCAAGTTTGTCATGAAATAACATATTGAGCTAACAATATGCATAGTGCAAATCAAAATAAATGTCCCACTTCCTAATCGAAAAGGTAACTAAATCTATCCATGGGATGGAATCCCATCATCCAACCATTTCTCTATTTATTTTTAACATAAAATTCATAATATATAATGAAAATTCCTTGAATAAATAATATCCCCAAAATCCATGCCATAAGACAAGCTGAACCACCATTAAAGTAACTAATTGAAGCACTAAATACCATGAAGGATATATTACCACAGACACTACTAAAGAATTGATAACAAAGATGACCACTATCATGCATAAGTATTAATAAAAATATAATGTGTGGCTCATAATACTTTTCACCTAACACTTGTACAAAAAATGAAGCATGTAACAACAACTTTATTAACTTGTCACAACAAAAATGATAGGAGGGCTAAACAATCTCATAAGGACCTATTCAAAATCAATCCATAATCAAATTAAATTCATCTTGCTAAGATGAAGCATCTATTAAATAAATTTTCTTACTAAAAAAGGAGGATCATTATCCAAAATAATTTTTTAGCTACTGACCATTCACATGTAAGAACGTAGAACTATTAAGCCTAAAATTGTCAATCACACCATTACCTAAGATCTTGATAA
The DNA here is from genome assembly GCA_015680685.1 of Gnetum montanum. Classification (NCBI taxonomy): domain Eukaryota; kingdom Viridiplantae; phylum Streptophyta; class Gnetopsida; order Gnetales; family Gnetaceae; genus Gnetum; species Gnetum montanum. Next base: position 114,752 of record MNCI01017638.1, read on the forward strand.
TCCTATATGATCTCTCCCATTTAGACACTAATTTTCTAGGAAATTTTTAAGCCTCAAATTAAATATCCTTTTGAGAAAAACTTCCTCATAATTCTCTTATCATGCCACATTTTCATCTGCTTCTTATGCAAATGTTGCCTATCTAATGCATGCATATGATCTTCATCTCAACGGTTCAAAGAAAGAAAATGAGCAGAAAGACAAGAGTCCAAGTCCATTTCTAATTGGCATTATATTTCAAAAGACTTTTTTTTATATATGTAAGTGAACAAGACATTACTTATCAAATACTATTTCATATGAAGTAAAAGAAATCGATGATTTATATGAAGTGCAAATGATCCATAATGTATTAGATAAAAGATAAGACCAATCTATTATATTTCCTTCTACAACTTTCTGCAAAATATTTTTAATTTCTTCATTCATGCTTGTAACCAACCCTTTCGATTGAGGATGATAGGCAATAGCAATATGATAAATAATTCCCATATTATTTAACAATTTTTCCATTATATCATTAACAAAATTGATGCCTTGGTTACTAATTAAACTTTGTGGGTGCCTAAAACATGGAATTAAATCCTCTCTTAAGAATCTAACTACTTTTTTCACATCATCATGCCTATTTATCTTTGCCAAGACCCATTTAGTAACATCATTGATATAAACTAAGATATACTTACATGATTTTCTTCAAGGAAAGGGACCCATAAAATCATTGCTCCAATAATCAAAGGACTCACACCTCAATAAGATGGGACACAATGGCATGTCTTGGCATCTTGTGAGTTCTCCCATTCATTGGCATTAATCACATGACTTACAATATGCATAAGTATCCTTAAATAAGGTGGGCCAGTAAAACCTAGCATGGAGGATTTGTATGAAGTTTTCTTACCTGCAAAGTGGCCTCCACACACTCCATCATGATTCAAAGAAATTACTTCTTCTTGCTCTTGTTCAAGTAGACAACAACAAATGATCTAATCCTTATAAATCTTGTACATGAATGGGTCTTCTCAAATGAACCATTATACCTTAATTACCAAGGCTTGCTTTTATCCCTTAGTCCAAGACATTGGTAATTTGCATGAAACTAGGTAATTAGCAATATTTGCATAACAAGGATCTTGAAATTTAGGAATAATAGCCATAGCCCAATAAGCAAATAACTACTCATTAGGAAATGCATCATTAAACATGTGAGATGTCTCCAAATTTGAATTATGCTCCTACCAAGACAAACAATCTACCACTAAATTCTTAGATCTTTTCTTATCATGAACCATCAAATCAAATTCTTGTAATAAAAGATACCAATGAATTAACCTAGGACTTTTAGTTCATTTATTATTCAAATACTTAATAGCAGCATGATCAGTAAAAACTATAGTACAAAAACCAATTATATAATGATGGAATTTGTCTAAACTATACACAATTGCCAAAATCTCCTTCTCTATAGTTGTATAATTAACCTAAGTAGGGGATAGCATCTTAGAAACATAATAAATAACTTATGGAACACTATCTTTATGCTAACGCAATATTGCTCCAACTCCAAAGTCTAAGGCATCTATCATAAGTTCAAAATCCTTACACCAATCAAGTTCCTATAAAATTGGTACTAAAGAAAGCTTAGCTTTTAAAATTTCAAATACATTTCAACAACCTTTAGTTCATTTAAAAACAACATTTTTTTAACATTTTTAGCAAGGGTTAAGAAATTAATGAAAAATCTTTGATGAATCTTCTGTAGAAACCAGCATGCCCCAAAAATGCACATAAATCTTTGACATTCACAAGAGAAGTAAGATAAGAAATAACCTTTATTTTCTCAAGGGCTATATAGATTTCCCTCTTAATCACAATGTAGCCTAATACAACACATAAAGAGACCATGAAATGACACTTTTCCCAAGATAATCTAAGATCTTTTTCAATGCATCTACATAAGACTAATTAAACATGACATTAAGTATCAGAGAATGAATCACCATAGACTAAAAAATTATCCATTAACATCTTAAGAAATTAATCAATCATATTTGCAAAAATAGATATCATAGGCCTTTAAAATATAGTAGAAGCATTACATAGCTCAAAGAGCATCCATGGAAATGCAAAAGTCCCCCATGGTGTGGTAAATGTTGTTTTATGTTAATCTTCAAGGATAATAGAAATTTGATTATAATCACTAAAACCATCAAGAAAAGAATAAAATATGTGACCTTAAGTTTATCTAGCACCTAATCTAAATATGGGAGTGGAAAGTGATCCTTTCTTGTCCATTTTTTTAATTCATAAAAATCAATACAAACATGCCACTTACCTAACTTTTTAACCACCACCATAATAGGGCTAACCCACTTAGAATTAGAAATCAAATAAATAATATCTACCTAAAACAATTTTAGAAGTTCATATTTACCACTTTCTTTATAGCTATATTTATCCTTCTACATGATTATTATCATGGTCTAGCCTCAGCATCCAAATGGATATTGATGAGTGGTGAGGTACCCCTACACTCAACCTTACGAATACAAGCATAGCACGAGCGATCCGGTCGAACTCCGCAGACTGAGTGCCTACACACCCCATGGAACACTTAGGGTTAATCATTCGTTGTCTTCCTAGACTTACTTATAGTTGTCATGGTGTATGGCTAAGTAAGTCTAAGGTATATGATTTTTATATCTTTTTATGTTTTATCTCCTATGCTATTGAGGTGAAGGGTTGAGAAACTAATTACTAACTATAACTAATGAAATAAGTCTAAATTACCTAGCGTCAGCATCCGTTCCCACTTATCATACACACCTTGAACCGATGCAACCGTGGCTACCAAACGCTACTCATTGCTGGGATCACCACGCGTAACGCACGTGCTCGAAGTGATCATAATGAGGCACTTAACTAGAAGAAAAGGGTTGAGAGAATCTAATCTAGCCTAAGTGTGATAAGCATGCATTCCTTGATTATCCGTACACATCCTTAAATGCTTGTAATCAAGTCGTACTCATTCCGCATTACTAGGAGATAAGGGTGAGAGAGAAAGCAATAAATAACATTAAATAAAATCCTATTCCATGCACTGCAAGGTTTATCTAGGAAGTTCATCTTTATTTCTGTACACTTGTGTTCAGGTACAATGTTGCTTGAATAAAGATCCGTTCACTTTAGGACTCCTTCTACTGGCACATGGAAAATATTCTATCTTTGAAGTGATCAATCTGTTAGAGTTTTCCTACTTCTAGCCTAGGATGAGGAAACAAGGGAGAGCTGCCTCTTATTTATAGATATGGTGGTGCACCGTGATATTGCATACGTGATATCACAGGGGACGACGTGATATCGCATGGGATGCGATATCACGGTGGCCGCGATATCACGTCTCATCATACCCCCATGACTAAATGAAAACTCGTCCTTGAGTTTCTTACAAAATATTGGGAAGGTATGGGATTATTGAGGTGAATGGAACTAATGGGATGACATGTGAACAGATCATCATTACAAGACTTGACAAAACTGGTGTTCATGACAACAAGGGTGAATACCTTATTACATTGACATCAGGCCTTAGTTGGTAGCTCAGAAAGAAGAGAGAAAGAAGTGTTGCTACTGCCAACACCAAGATTGCACCTTTCATTGTCCATCCATAAGCACGCCATCAATCTTTCTCCTTCCATAGCTACTTCTAGCACTGCTCCATTCCAAGTGTTTGCTCCAGATCCAATCTATTGTTGTATGATTGCCATCTACACACACAACATAATCTTTTATTAGCAAGGGTAAATGAAATTCAATGTAGTTGATACCTTGCTTCAGTGGAAGGTCCATTGGCTAGGTTGTGGTATGGCTGATATGGGTCTGGAGATATATATATTAATGATGACTACTGAAGATGTAGGGGTTAGGAAAAAATTGAAAAAATTGGGGCTAGGAGAAAATTAAAAAAAAATCAGGCCCCTTACCCCCATGACTAATCGCGAACCTTTGATAGCGTTAGAATGTAGAAAGAAAAGGAGTAAGAAAGATAGATAAAAAGGGACAACTATGGCATCGATGAAATGGATGTTAAGATGGAAATGAACAAAATAAAATTAATTGCAAAAATGTTAGGGAAAATAATTTAACTGGTGCACCAAAGAGGAATGTCAGTGTGTCCTCCCTAAAGCAGGCTCATGCCCGACAAACCCACATTCAAAGAGTCCGTAGGCTCTGGGAATGTCAATTGGAATAAGAGTTAAAGTCTTAACCGCAAGAATTTACCAAAAAGAAAACAATGCATCAACCAAAATATATATACTAATGATACAACTGGCAATGGGGTGAAGGATGGAGAGAATAGAATGGAATGGAATCCCAAGAACAAGTTGGTGTACAGTCCCTTGTGTGTTTTATGATTAATGGAACTTGGTAAATCTCATTCCAACTTCAGCCTCAAACCAACCACATCCAGTGACTTTGCATCAATGCATCCTGTTAATCCATCCCCTTGAAGTAACAAGAATGCTTCCCCCAAGAGTCACCACCATTCTGACAAAACAAAGGAGAAGAGAATGGGAAGCGAGAAGGGCCTTAGTGAGAGGGAATATTTTTAGTTCCATAACCAGTGCTTGTAGCCCAAGGATTATTTTTTCTAAGGGGTGTGCTTTGAATTCTCACTTTTTTTTCCTTTTTTTCTTTTTTTTTCTTTTTTTGTGTTTGGTATTTTTATGCATGATAACGACACCATGCAAATACTTCTTATTTTTATTGTCTCAGCTTCCGATAATTGGGTAACATCAGAACGACAAGAAAACTCAAGAAGAAAACATCCAAGCACCCAAGAGAATGGCCAACACAAAAGCATCAAGTTCCCTTGAAGTCACACCCTTTTCAAACCTTGAGTCCTTCCTTAGTTTGAGAAGTGCCCAGTCACCAATTCATTAAAGTTCTTATTATGAAGGACTATACATTCCCAAGTTGAAAGAGACCATAGAAACTGGTGGATGAATGGATGAAGTGAACTCATTGCCTGCCATATCAAAAGAAACATACCTTAGTATCAACATCGTGACTTAAAGGTAAAAACCAAACATTAGCAATCAACATGAAAACAGTTCATACCATCATGAAGAACACGTATTGGGTGACAAACTTACAGGGTGAATCACACACACATACACATACAAAATGGAAAAGTATAACGATGTTGTAAAATAAAAACAAGAAGAGTTAAAGAAAGTTGTAAAACAAAAACAAGAAAAGTTAAAGAAATTTG
>MNCI01017638.1:121436-139935 GCA_015680685.1 Gnetum montanum
CATCTCCTGATGGTTTCTGATTCTAAGAACTGGTACTAACTCTCTGCTTCTTTAATGAGTGTCCTTGGAAACAACTTAAGTTTTTTCCACTTATTCTCAATGTTTTGCAAGGTGCAAGCATCGTGGAATGCCTGTAAATGATGCTGCGGATCAGTGTTGTATCCCCCTTCAAATCGTGGGATGTTGTTCATGTCTAAGTGTTTGATCTGACTATCTTTTAAATGCCTTGTCAGAATTCTTACAACCTCCGTTATGTCAAGCATACTTTGGGTTACAAGTAGGGGTTCGTCATGATCATCTCTTTCATGATGCCTATGATGTCTTCGTTGTTCCCTACTTTCCCTTCGTTCATTCCCTTGTCCTCTCTCTTGACTCTCTCATTGAGGTCTCTCATTTTTCTTACGTTTATCCTCTCCATTATGCTCATGATGGTTGCACCCATATTTGGAAGGAGAGGGTGAGTGATGAGATGAAGGAGAAGAGGAAGGAGAACCATCACCATGGCGATGCTTCTTGCCTTCTCTTCGGCTGCTACGACCCTGATCGTGGTGATGATCTAAGTGCCCATCCTTATTATGAGTTGTTGTTCCCTCTGTGAACAGTTGGTGTTCATGGGGATCAGAACCAGGGTTGTGTATCGTTGATCATAGGTTCTGATACCCAGCCTCCTCACCATTGTTAGGAGGAGGAACATCATTTGTTAGAGAACCCATTATAATGGGTTCATCATCTCTTATTTTGCTAAGGACGTGCAGGCCTTTGCCCTTCAATAGGGTATGTTGGTTCTCCTACCTTGAGTCCCTCATACGTTGTGCTTCTATGGGATAATAATCCCTTGAGTCAAAATCTTCAGCAATGTATTCAACGTATAATTCTGTCATGCCAATCTATGCCAAAGCACGGAGAAGCATGTTTGGGACTGCCCGATCTGGAGGTAACATGATGTTACCTTGCAAATCTCTCCAGTGCAGCTATTTGTCTTGATGGAGGATAAAGGTAAAGTTTGGAATATACTCATCGGGATGAGTATAGACTATCCAGTATTGTTGAGGACTTGGCGGATTTAGGTTATGTGTTTTTGATTGCCGACTGTTCTTTGTATTGTCCCTAGATGGTGAGTTGCTCTTATGAGAAGAAGACACTGTTATCAGTCTGCTATTTACCATTATATAATATTTATTTTAATTAACCTGAAGGTTTGTTTAGGCTCCCAACGATGTGAGTGATATCCTATGTTCTATTCAGCGCACAAACACTTAGTCCTTGACAACAGCGCCAATGATGAGTGGCGAGGTACCCCTACACTCAACCATATGAATATGAGCATAGCACATGCGATCCAGTCAAACTTCACAGACTAAGTGCCTACATGCCCCATGGAACACTTAGGGTTAATCATTCATTGTCTTCCCAAACTTACTTGTAGTTGTCACAGTGTATGGTTAAGTAAGTCTAAGGTATATGATTTTTATATCTTTTTATGTTTTATCTCCTATGCTATTGAGGTGAAGGGTTGAGAAACTAATTACTCACTCTAACGAATGAACTAAGTCTAAATTACCTAGCGTTAGCATCCGTTCCCACTTATTATACACACCCTAAACCGATGCAACTGTGGCTACCAAACGCTAATCATTGCTAGGATCACCATGCATAACACACGTGCTCAAAGTGGGCATACTGAGGCACTTAACTAGAAGGAAAAGGTTGAGAGAATCTAATCTAGTCTAAGTGTGATGAGCATCCATTCCTTGATTATCCGTACACATCCTTAAATGCTCGTAATCAAGTCAGACTCATTCCGCATTACTAGGAGATAAGGGTGAGAGAGAAAGCAATAAATAACATTAAATAAAATCCTATTCCATGCACTGCAAGGTTTATGTAGGAAGTTTGTCTTTATTGCCGTACACTTGTGTTCAGGTACAATGTTGCTCGAATAAAGATCTGTTCACTTTAGGACTCCTACTATGGGCACATGGAAAATATTCTATCTCTGGAGTGATCAATTTGCCAGAGTTTTCCTACTTCTAGCCTAGGATGAGGAAACAAGGAAGAGTTGCCTCTTATTTATAGATATGACAGTGCACCGTGATATCACATATGCAATATCACAGGGGACGACGCGATATCGCGTACGTGATATCTCATGGGATGCGATATCATGGTGGCTACGATATTGCGTATGCGATATCGTAGCCCATGCGATATCTCATCTCATCATACCCCCATGACTAAATGAAAACTCATCCTCAAGTTTCTTACAAAATATTGGGAAGGTATGGGATTATTGAGGTGAATGGAACTAATGGGATGACATGTGAATAGATCCTCATTACAAAACTTGACAAAACTGGTGTTCATGATAACAAGGATGAATACCTTATTACATTGACATCAGGCCTTAGTTGGCAGCTCAGAGAGAAGAGAGAAAGAAGTGTTGCTGCTACCAACGCCAAGATTGTGTCTTTCGTTGTCCATCCGTAAGCGCGCCATCAATCTTGCTCCTTACATAGCTAATTTCAACATTGCTCCATTCCAAGTGTTTGCACCAGATCCAATATGTTCTTGTATGATTACCATCTGCACACACAACACAATCTTTTATTAGCAAGGGTAAATGAATTTCAATGTAGTTGATACCTTGCTTCGGTGGAAGGTCCATTGGCTAGGTTGTGGTATGGCTGATATGGGTTTGGAGATATATATATTAATGATGACTATCAAAGGTGTAGGGGTTAGGAAAAAATTGAAAAAATCGGGGCTAGGAGAAAATCGAAAAAATCAGGCCCCTTACCCCCATGACTAATCGCGAACCTTCGGTAGCGTTAGAATGGAAAAAGAAAAGGAGTAAGAAAGATAGATAAAAAGGGACAACTATGGCATCGATGAAATGGATGTCAAGATGGAAATGAATAAAATAAAATTAATTACAAAAATGTTAGGGAAAAGAATTTAACTGGTGCACCAAAGAGGAATGTCAGTGGGTCCTCCCTAAAGCAAGCTCATGCCCAACAAACCCACATTCAAAGAGTCCATAGGCTCTGCTGAATGTCAATTGGAATAAGAGTTAAAGTCTTAGCTGCAAGAATTTACCAAAAAGAAAATAATGCATCAACCAAAATATATATACTAATGATACAACTGGCAATGGGGTGAAGGATGGAGAGAATAGAATGGAATGGAATCACAAGAACAAGGTGGTGTATAGTCCCTTGTGTGTTTTATGATTAATGGGACTTGGTAAATCTCATTCCAACTCTAGCCTCAAACCAACCACATCCAGCAACTTCGCATCAATGCATCCGGTTAATCCATCCCCTTGAAGTAACAAGAATGTTTCCCCCAAGAGTCACCACCATTCTGACAAAACAAAGGAGAAGAGAATGGAAAGCGAGAAGGGCCTTAGTTAGAGGGAACATTTTTAGTTCCATAACCAGTGCTTGTAGCCCAAGGATTATTTTTTCTAAGGGGTGTGCTTTGAATTCACTTTTTTTTTCTTTTTTTTCTTTTTTTTTCTTTTTTTTTTGTGTTTGGTGTTTTTATGCGTGATAACCACACCATGCAAATACTTCTTATTTTTATTGTCTCATCTTCTGATAATTGGGTAATATCGGAACGACAAGAAAACTCAAGAAGAAAACATCCAAGCACCCAAGAGAATGGCCAACACAAAAGCATCAAGTTCCCTTGAAGTCACACCCTTTTCAAACCTTGAGTCCTTCCTTAGTTTGAGAAGTGCCCAGTCACTGATTTGTTAAAGTTCTTATTATGAAGGACTGTACATTCCCAAGCTGAGACAGACCATAGAAACTGGTGGATGGATGGATGACGTGAACTCATTGCTTGCCATATCGAAAGAAACATACCTTAGTATCAACAACATAACTTAAAGGTAAAAACCAAACATTAGCAATCAACATGAAAATAGTTCATACCATCATGAAGAACACTTATTGGGTGACAAAATTATAGGGTGGATCACACACACACACACACACACACACACAATGGAAAAGTATAACGATGTTGTAAAACAAAAACAAGAAGAGTTAAAGAAAGTTGTAAAACAAAAACAAGAAAAGTTAAAGAAATTTGTAAAATAAAAATGTGTAAGGAAAAAACATGTAAAACAAATATGCATAAAACAAAATTGTGTAAAACAAAAATGCATAAAAAGAACTGAGGGCCCCATATGATTAGCATAGGTAGCCATCTCGCCCATGACTGAATTGCAAGGGAGAGATCCAAAATAATGAACATCTATTTGAATTTCATAGAAGTGCCAGTCTCCTCCCAATTGATGATCTTAGCTTGAGGGGTGGAAGTTGGTGATGCTCATATTCCAACGTGTCTATGCCTTCATTATTGGCATGGTTTGTCTCCTTAGTTCGTTCCATGCATATTTGTTTGCTCTTTCAAGTAGCTGTCAACCACGGGGTGTCTACTACTTGTTGTGTGGCTACTACATAAAGGCATCTTTGTTTCAAAGTTTCAAGGACACACCTGTTACATGGAGGCATTTCCTCCATGTCATCACCTGATGGATCACTGTATGTGATGCATGGAACTTTCCTCTTCTCGATCTTTCCATAAATGTTTATCTTAGATATCTCCAAGGAAAGATCACGAATCCTAAGGCATGCGTCTACTATACTCAGCCATGCCCTTCCCATTATAATTGGGAATTCCCCTTCATTGTTATTAACTTAAATCATCAGGAAATCAACTGGGTAGGACCAACCACACACAATGGTAATAATGTCCTCCACCAATCCCAAGGGAACGGTGATGGAGTAGTCTACCAACTCTAGTTGGATGTTGCTCTTCTTAAGTTGGGGTAGGTTCTAGGCTTGATACATTTCTCATGATATTAAATTGACTCCGTAACCTGAGTTAAGAAGAGCCTTATGTGGTTTTTTTCCAGCAATTTGTAAATAGATTAAGGGGCTTCTAGGATCAGTTAGTTTCCTAGGAAGGTGGCCTACCTTGATCCAGTTGGTTATGGTATGTGCTAACATAACCGTATGCGTTAAGCTCTGTTGGACTGAAGGGTGCTCTGAAGTGTTAGATGGTGGAGGAGTGTACCTAGACTCAACCGCTTATTGTGAGAGCTTGTCTGGGCTTTTGGTTCTGAAGAAAGGTCTTCTCTTTCTATAGTTGTTAGAACCAGCAGTGGGTTGAATGTTTACGGCTCTCATAGCGTTACGTTTCTGCAGTTGAGTAGAGAGTTCCCCTTACATTGTTGGAGTAGGTTGTATGGGAACTACAGGTCGAAGAGGTGCGGATGGAGTTGGAGGATGGTAAGTATGTGGGGTGCCTCCCGAAGGAGAAGGAGTCCTCCTAAAGTACTCCCAAACTTGGTAGTGATGTTGGGGAGTTGTGTGACTCATAGAGTCACTTGGAGAAATCGGCTGCTGCACATAATAACCATATGGATCGGGCTACTAGTAAGGGTAGCATTGTGTTGGCGATGGAATCCCCCATAACTGTGGGTATTATGGGAATACCCACAGTTGTGGTGTATGCACTTAATCCAAGACTTAATCCCCCATAAGAGTCTTGGATTAAGTGCATACACCCCAGACTCTTGTAAATGTGAGATGATTAGACAACATCCNCCCACTGTTGATGCTATCCGATGGGTTGTTATTGAGTTCCACTTCAATAGTACGTTAGTGGCTGGTGGAACTACCTTGGATTACCTTGGGGGATAAGGTAACCTTCGGGGTGTTTGCCGTTGGTTAAGTCTTGGATTAAGTGCATACACCCCAGACTCTTGTAAATGTGAGATGATTAGACAACATCCCTTGGGATGATCATAATGGTAGATCTCACATCCACCATCATCGTCTATGTCTGAATCCACAACCTCATCAGAGATAGTAATTTTCCCCTTACCCTTGTTATGTGCAGGGCCTGAATTTCTCCTCTTTGTCTTATCTTTGTCACTACTTCGTTCCTCCTTAGACTCTTCTACGATTTTCTAAACACTTTCAAGTATGGAGTCTAAGGAATCCCACAATTGATCTATCTTAGCCGATACTTCTGTTGTTAATTTTTGAATCGGTAAGGTTTTTTTGTTCACCAACTCTTCAAATGGTGACTCATCCTCTTCATCGCAAAATTTCACTCCCTTCTTCCAAAGGGAGGGATCACGGTTGTATTCTTCTGCACTTTCTCTTTTTCATAGCTCACCTTCTTCTTTTGCTACTTGTTCCAACAAGCGATGAACATCATGGGCTCTAAGTTTTGATAGTCTCCCTTGGGCATAAGTCCCAAGGGTTCTCGTCGTCTCATGTCTGAGCCCATCTACGATGTGGCGATGGCTTGGGCAACGATGTAACAATGTGTAGTAGCGGGCCATGGCAGCATCCAAGGGTTCATGATTACCTTGCTTCCATCCTTGGATCTGCTTACGCAAATTAGACACTCTAGAGTATGGTTGATACTTATCGTTGAAGAGTTCTAGCATCGTACTCCACCTCCTGATGGTTTCTAGTTCCAAGGACCAGTACCAACTCTCTGCTTCTTTAATGAGTATCCTTGGAAACAACTTAAGTTTTTTCCACTCGTTCTCAATGTTTTGTAAGGCACAAGCATCATGGAATGCCTGTAAATGATGTTGCAGATCAACGTTGTATCCCCCTTCAAATCGTGGGATGTTATTCATGTCTAAGCATTTGATTTGACTATCTTTTAAATGCCTTGTCAGAATTCTTACAGCCTCCATTATGTCAAGCATACTTTGGGTTGCAAGTAGGGGTTTTTCATAATCATCTCTTTCATGATGCCTATGATGTCTTCGTTATTCCCTACTTTCCCTTTATTCATGCCCTTGTCCTCTCTCTCGACTCTCTTGTTGAGGTCTCTCATTTTTCTTACCTTTATCCTCTCCATTATGCTCATGATGGTTGTGCCTAGATGTGGAAGAAGAGGGTGAGTGATGAGATGAAGGAGAAGAGGAAGGAGAACCATCGTCATGGCAATGCTTCTTGCCTTCTCTTCAACTGCTATGACCCCGATCGTGGTGACGATCTAAGTGCCCGTCCTTATTATGAGTTGTTGTTCCCTCTGGGAATAGTTGGTGTTCACAGGGATCAGAACCAGGGTTGTGTATCGTTGATCATAGGTTCTGATACCCAACCTTCTCACCATTGTTAGGAGGGGAAACATCATTTGTTAGAGAACCCATTATAATGGGTTCATCATCTCTTATTTCACTAAGGACGTGTGGGCCTTTGCCCTTCAACAGGGTATGTTGGTTCTCCTGCCTTGAGTCCCTCATACATTGTGCTTCTATGGGATAAGAATCCCTTGAGTCAAAATCTTCAGCAACGTATTCAACGTATAATTCCGTCATGCCAATCTGTGCCAAAGCACAGAGAAGCATGTTTGGGACTGCCCAATCTAGAGGTAACACGATGTTACCTTGCAAATCTATCCACCACAGCTGTTTGTCTTGATGAAGGATAAAGGTAAAGTTTGGAATATACTCATCGGGATGAGTATAGACTATTCGATATTGTTGAGGACTTGGCGAATTTAGGTTATGTGTTTTTGATTGCCAATTGTTCTTTGTATTTTCCCTAGGTGGTGAGTTGCTCTTATGAGAAGAAGACATTGTTATCGGTGTGCTATTTACCATTATATAATATTTCTTTTAATTAACCCAAAGGTTTGTTTAGGCTCCCAACGATGTGAGTGATATCCTATGTTCTATTCAGCGCACAAACACTTAGTCCTTGACAACGACGCCAATGATGAGTGGCGAGGTACCCCTACACTCAACCATAAGAATACGAGCGTAGCACACGCGATCCGGTTGAACTTCGTAGACTAAGTGCCTACACACCCCATGGAACACTTAGGGTTAATCATCCATTGTCTTCCCAGACTTACTTGTAGTTGTCATGGTGTATGGTTAAGTAAGTTTGAGGTATATGATTTTTATAGCTTTTTATGTTTTATCTCCTATTCTATTGAGGTGAAGGGTTGAGAAACTAATTACTAACTCTAACTAATGAACTAAGTCTAAATTACCTAGCATCAGCATCCGTTCCCACGTACCGTACACACCCTGAACCGATGCAATCATGGCTACCAAACGTTAATCGTTGCTGGGATCACCACGCGTAACACACATGCTCGAAGTGGTCGTATTGAGGCACTTAACTAGGTGGAAAGGGTTGAGAGAATCTAATCTAGCCTAAGTGTGATGAGCATCCATTCCTTAATTATCCGTACACATCCTTAAATGCTCGTAATCAAGTCGTACTCATTCCGCACTACTAGGAGATAAGGGTGAGAGAGAAAGCAATAAATAAAATTAAATAAAATCCTATTCGATGCACTGTAAGTTTTATCCAAGAATTTCATCTTTATTGTCATACACAAATTTTGTTCATGTACAATGTTGCTCGAATAATGATCCATTCACTTTAGGACTCCTTCTCCAGGCACATGGAAAATATTCTATCTCTAGAGTGATCAATCTACCATAGTTTTCCTTCTTCTAGCCTAGGATGAGGAAACAAGAGAGAGCCACCTCTTATTTATAGATATGACAGTGCACTGCAATACCACGAACCCGATATCACAGGGGACGACACGATATCGCATATGCGATATCGCATGGGATGCGATATCACGGTGGCCGTGATATCATGTACGTGATATCGCATCTCATCAGATATGATGTTGAACAATGGATGGAGAAATCCTCTACTTAAAATTCAAAGGTGACCAAGCAAAAGGCTCAAAATAATTTGTTGAAACCTAAATTAATCTCTGCTCTTGATCAATGGTTAAACTTGAACTAATGATCGATGGTTTATTTTGTGTAGCATAAATATATTTTAATTAAGAAAGAAGTTCCTTTAAATATAAAGTTGCCTCCTCACCACTTATCACAAAAGAATAATTCTTTAGTTTAAATGGATCCTTACCATATAAGATATCTTCCACTTGAGTACATAGGAACTGTCTTTGTAAATCCATAGTTACATCCTTGGACTCTTCCAATGTTAGTACTTAATACAACTCATCCAAATCACATAATCCATGTTTTATATAGCAGCATTAACCATATTAAGTTCATCAAACTAGAATTGATTATCAAGATTATGTAAATTAACTAAAGAATTCATATTTGCAAATGTTGAGGTCATCAAACTAGTTTAAACATAGATAACCACATCCATTGTTACCAGCATAGGACTACCTAAAATTAGAGGATAAACATTATTTAAAGAGGATATATGATAATCTAGCATAATGAAATCAGTAGGGTACAAGGCTTTATTCACTTGTATCAAAATATCCTCAACAATACCTTTTAGATACATAGTAGATACATCTACTAAAGAAATGATAATGTTGGTAGGTTTAATATGATCATAACCCAATGACTGATAAATCTAAAATGGCATAATATTTACACTAGGTCCTAGCTCAACTAATCCATGATGAAGCTTCCTATTATGAATCATGCAAGCAATTGTAGGACTACCTAAATTCACTGCTTTTTCTAACATCCTAGCCTTCCAAATATTTGTGATATTCTCAATAAGGCTAACATGATTAGGTATTCTAATTTTCTTCTTCATATAACAAAGTTCCTTGAGGTATTTAGCATATTGAGGAGTATCTTTAATGACTCTCAACAAGGAACTATGTAAGGTGACATCTTTGAAGAGGTTTTCAAGTTGCTTATTATCCACCTCATTTGATTCTAACCTATGAGGAAAAGGTACCTATGAAGGACAAGAGTTATTAGATTTGTTTGAAGGAATCATTGAAGTGGGTTCTTCCTCCATTAGAAGCCTCTCTGCAAAGATTCATTTAGATTCATCTTTTAACTCTTTGTTCACAACAAACCTTGAAGATCCACAACTCTTCTACTTCTAGTAACCACATTACATTGATCAATTTTACTTGAAGAAATAATATGCAATTCCTATATCGTTTGATACTTAGGACTTCTTTCAAATTTCTGTTGGTAATGTATCCTTAGGTTGCAAGGCTTCAATAAGCTTAATTATATGATCATTTTTTTATTGTAAAGTATGTTGTAAACTTTCATTTTATTGTAGCATCTACTATTGAATGTCATGATTTTGGTTGGGTCTTCAAGATTAGTTAAAATTATTATTATAACTCTGATAATTAGAGGTAAATAGAGGATGTAACTTGTAATTTTGGTTCTAAGTAGAATTTCATCCCTTACCTTGCAAAGTTGAGCCTCTCTCTTGTACACGTTGACTTCCTACAACATTAGATTATTTTTTAATAAATGCCAAAATAGGACAACCATGGGCAATATGGTCAGTCTCCTTACAAATTACACAAGCATATGGAAGTTGGTTAATATTATGAATTCCTTCATTAGTACAAATAGATGATGCTTGTTGTTGAACCTAAGAAGACTGGCCCTACACAACAATATTGGAAGGCATAGATAAAGATCATAATTTACTATTGATCTCTTCAATTTATTTTTCCAACACTATCATCACTGTATGTTCTAACATATTGGCCTTTTTACTAATAAGCCATCTCTTACACTAATCCACAATTTTATCCAACACATCAAACATTGCTTCTAGTGTCATTCACATGATTGTGTTATCAAGAGAAAAATCAATATCCTACCATGTAACAAATGTTAACTCATCAAGAAAAAATCCTAGAAATTAACACTTTAAAAGGCCATGATCTAGGTTCCTCTCTCTTATGTCCTTAAAATACTTCCAGACCTATTCATAAGTCTCATTTTCCTTTTGTTGGAAGCTTGAAAGTTATTTCTTGTACTAATGAACTTTTGCAAAAGATCAAAATCTATTTAAAAATTCATCCTTTTAACCTTCCTAGGACTAAATAGAGTATTATTTTAATGATATATATCATGATAACACATGATTTCTAAAAGGGGAAATACACTCATTTTAGTATGTTCTATAACATTGTTACCAGACATAACTATCAATATTTCAAAGGCTTGTATATGATGGTATGGATCTTCTTCATCTATACCATTCAATTATGGAAATGCTAGTAAATTTCTAATTTTAAGATCTTTTCTAGCAAGCAACAAAAGAGGGGAAATAGTGGTAGTTAATTTTGTTTCCATTAAGTCCTTTAATGAAAGCTAGTTAGCCATTTCTAGATAAGCAACTTGATTTTATTATAAAAACTAATTAAACTGATTTCTTGAAGGTACTAAATGATGAGGCAATGGATATAGTATTTGTTCAAGTCCTTCTTGTAGAAATTTTGGTTGAGGCATACATTTTGTTTGAGTAGCATGCACATTAAACATAGGTTATAAACTTTGGGGAACATTCCTTAATGCTTGTATATTGGAGTAAGGCTATTGGAATACTTGCATAAATGATGTTCTATGTGGTGCTCTTGGTAGAACGATTGGACTACAATACACATAAAAAAGTTATGGATTAAAAGGAATGGTAGGTTGTGATATTGACTAATGAATCTAAGTAATGTTAACGTAATGCATATGAACAAAATATTTTCTAGATTAAGAAATAGTAAGAGAAATAGTTAATGTAATAGACACTTTTGTTGGAACGGAGAGAGAGAGAGAAAGAGATAGGTTGATTGGACAAAGATGGCAATAGATTTTGGGTAGCTTATGTCAAAGTGTTCAACAAGGTTTGTTGAGTGGCTTGCAAGTTTTATTGATGTAATTACGTATGATGAAAAATATCAAAGGGATTATTAGAAGTATTTCCAAGGTACATAGTGCTAACTTGTGGAGGGGTAGATTGATTGAAAGATGATGGACCAGTCATTTTTATGGTTAGTGAGTAGGTAGATTGTGCGAGTGGAGCAAAACCCAATTGACTCCTAGAATTTTAAACTAATGTGCCAAATCCAAATTCATTAGGCATACCAACAATCATTTAATACTTGATTAGGCTAGGTAGCATTAGAAGATAGGGCTGAAAACTAAATCCCACTAGTAGTTAGGATAATTGAGGTATTCAATCGATCAACTACATTCATCCTAATGCCTATACTTATCAGAGTTTATGGATCTACCAATGAAATTGGTGGTCATTCTTGCCTTAATAAACTCTACCCTTGTTGACTTCTAAAACTTTTTAATGAAGATGACTCTTTTGATGACATCTAGATCTTTTTAGTCCTTCTCTTAGGTGTGTAGGAAGAAGATATTGTATCACAAATCAATATTTAACCTTTCTCACAAATCCAAGTCTTAAACCTATAAATAAGTAAGAATCAAAGAAGTAAAATGAAAGAGAAAAAACAAAAACAAGAATCTACTAAAAGAATCATTAAGAATTAATAAGTGTTTCATCAATCATCATGATTTTCAATCCAAGAAGAAACATCTACAAATCAATTAACATCACATAAAATTTTAATAATTATAACATACATAACTTAAAAGATTGATTAGGATCCCTACATATAATAAGTAAACAAAAACATGGTGATTGCATAACATTTAAATTTGAGAAAATATCACTAGAATCCATGGGTATCACAATGGCACCAAAATGTTACTTAATTCTTACATTCCTATGTTGTAGAATTATGGAAATCAATCAAATGGAGGAACACGAGTTACATGGGATTAATTGTTAGAATTATGGTGAAGAACATGAACCATGAATTCACTCTTAAGTAAGAAAAACAACAATCTTATTATTCAAGAATCTCTTATACCAGCCAATACAATTTAATAGAGCAATTTCAATTCACTTTATATCTCAATATCTCTTCTAGAAATCTCTTTTGTATATCTTTCTTATTATTATTCCTTCAGTTTGGTGAAAACCTTATAATCCCACTTTAATCTATTGCTAAAACTACTTCAATTAATGGTTGGAATAAGATACAGACTAACAGCTACAACTTGGGTACAAGCCATACAAGGTCACATCTCAAAGCTCAAAGAAGAATTATAAGGCTAATTAACCACTACTAGTGACTACAACTAGCAATCTCTATGAGCTATTTCATTTAATTGAATAATTAAATTATAATGGTCTAATGATCAATTCTGCCTAGAGGGATGTCATGGGTTGTAACTGAGATGCAAGTCATAGGGACTCACACTAATGAATTCATAATTTTTTAAAAAAAATAAATTGTGATGGGATACAAGCCATAGCTCATGGAAATTTTGTGAACTGCGAG
Organism: Gnetum montanum; assembly: GCA_015680685.1. Taxonomy (NCBI): domain Eukaryota; kingdom Viridiplantae; phylum Streptophyta; class Gnetopsida; order Gnetales; family Gnetaceae; genus Gnetum; species Gnetum montanum. The sequence goes on from MNCI01017638.1 coordinate 134,625, forward strand.
CTACTACAGGTTACTTGAGCTCATAGTTCATTGCCAAACTTGAATTCAACTTCCATGTGTTGCCCCATATTTATGTTTTACTAAATTCACTTGTTTATCTCTCTTCCTTCTTTTGAACTTTACTTTTGGATATTGTAGAATGGACACTATTCCTTTTGGAGTTCAAGCATAATCCTCATGATTAGAGGACCAACATCTATCCTTGTGACTATGAGCTACAAGCAACTACATGTCACATGAGGTCATGAATACTTGTCCTTAATTAGATCACTTGAAGAAACCAAATCAAAAGGGGTATTAATTCACATCCTAACACTCAATATAAGTCCCTTTTCTCTCATTAGCACATTTAGTGAGGATTGAGTAACTTGTTCTATTTCAATAAGGATGTGTTAATTGAATGAGTGATACAAGATGTGAATATTATAAATCACATCCTTGCAAACACCCTGTATGTAGGATTGATTCATGCCTACCCTTGATGACATAGAACCATTCTCATGACTAGTGTATGAGCAATGTCATGGTTTTCTTCCCTTCTCCCACTTCTTTCCTCCTTTTTTTTCATGAATATTACTCATCCACCATGTTCTCTTATTGATGGATCCTTCTTTGATACTACAATAGCATCCATCAAGAGGAGGCAATGTTCATCCACTTTTTTAATTAGATATGAATCAAGATGAGTGTGGTCTTACATCCTTTGTAAAGGAATTTTAGACAACAAAATAATTCCTTAGTTATCTAAAATTCACAAATAATTAACTAATAAAATTTTTATTTTCTACAAGCTTGAAAAGTTTGCTACAATTTGAAAAAAGGAAGTAATACAAAAGATATATAGAAGTTGAGGTATATTAATTTCTTTCCAATTTGTCAAAAATTATAGCAATTTTAGTAGTCTAACTTAACCTTTCCAAAGATATTCTCTTTCAAATAAATCAAATATCACATCAAAGTATTCTATACTTAGGGAGAGATGATCTAATCATTGATAATCATTCATTCTAGTAAAAATTCAAGATTCAGAAAATCTACCAAATTATATAGCTAATTTCTCCCAAACCGCAATAGATATTGAACTGAAATTTTAGCCTCACATAGCAACCTACTCTGTTTTCTAATAAATGTAGAATCACTAAAAAATACTATGAAATTTCTAAGATATGATTGAAATAGTAAAAGTCTTCAATTCTAACTATTCAACTTCCAAGATTAAGTAAAGAATGATGAATGATGTTGATTAATTAATGAAATATTAGTAAATTAATGACTAAATAGTCAAATTCTTTCTTAAATTATATTAATGATTCCATGATATAAATTTCCAAGAGATGCCTTAGATATATATATATAACAAGTGGGACAAACTTTACTAAAAATAATACAATATAGTCCTAATGATTTAAAAACTTTAAAAATTATATGTATATTTAGGGGCCAAAATTTGCTATTAACATAAATATCTATTAAATAATAATAATAAAATGTTATTATCTTCTACTCTAAAATTCCAATAATGCATCCTTATAGTGATAGGTAATCTTTATTCTTCATCTTTTCTTTCTCCTTTCTTGATCATACTCTAAATTCCCATAGATTTATTGAGGTACTTGATCTTGTAAGACAAAATATTTTTTGTTAATAAGTTAGCAAGTTTCTCTTTTGAACTAAATTGAATGGGTTTCATGATTCTATCTTTCATTTTTTTAATTGATGAAATGATATCTGATATTAATGTGTTTGGGCTTTTTGTGATGTACATAGCATTGGGATAGTTGAATCGGTATTGTATTGTCATAATATAAATTTTTGAGGAGATCAACTTCAAATCCTAAGTGTGAGAGAAGTTTATTTAACTAGAGGATGTGCTACAGAAATTCGACCATGGGAATAAATTCTACTACAGAAGTAGATAAGCTAATGAATGATAATTTATAGTATATTGGATTTTTTTAATTCATAAATTCTACTACATAAGTAGAGAAGTTTATTTCTAGTATATTGGATTTTTTTAATTCATAATAAGAAATCCTTATGTGGATTTTTTATCATAATTGTCTCTTGCCCAATCAACATCTAAATATGCATGAAGCTTATTATCTCCTTCACTAAATTGGATCCTAAAGTTGCAAGTTCCTTTTACATACCTAAGGAGATGCATAAGTGCTTGCATTTCAGATTGTCTTGGCTCTTGCATGAATTTGGATAAGTATCATATTGCATATTCTAACTTTAGTCTAGTATGGCAAAGAAACTAAAGTGATCTAATCATGGTTCTTTACATGATTGCATCTATGAGAGGAGTCTTATCTTTTCTAGTAAACTTTAAATTGTATGGCAAAGGACTATTGACTAGCTTCTTATTCTTTAAATTTAATTTTTTTTGATAGAATTTATCTAGTTGTTTTGATGAATCTTCATTTCCTTCTTATCCTAGTTTACTTTAATTCTAATAAGTATTTGAGTTCTCCAAAATTCTTCATTTTAAATTCAATTTTCATGTCATTCTCGAAACCTTCTACTAGTCTTTTATTGGTGGTAATAAAGATAATGTCATCTACATATAGTAATATGATGATTAATTCATCTCCTTCCATTATAAAATATAATTTTTATTCAAACACATAATTTTGATAATTCTTTCTAGTGAGATAATTATTAATTCTTTGGAACCTAGCCCTTGGTACTTGCTTTAGGTCCTATAGACATTTGTTAAGTCTACATACTATGTTCTCTTTTCCTTGGATCACATAACCTTTGGGTCGGTAGATGTACCCTTCTTCTTTGATGTATCCATTTAGAAATGCTAAGTTGACATCCATTTGTTAAACCTTTAGATTTTTATTCTTTATTATGAAGAGAATGAACTTAATGGTTTCAAATCTGGCCATCAGTGTAAAAGTTTTCTTCATAGTCAATGTGTTTCTTTTGTTTGAATCCTCTTAACACAAGTCTTTCTTTGAATCTTATAACTTCTTATTTTTCATTGTCCTTTGTTTTATACAACCACTTGCAATCACTATCATTTTTATCTTTTGGTTAACTTCTCCCATGTGTTATTTCTTAAGATGGCATTGTACTCTTTGTCCATGGCTTTTTCTCAGAATTTTAATTTCATGGCTTCATTGACATTGGTTGGTGCACTTGAGATGGATAAATAAGTCATATTTGTAATATTATTGATGAGTGGTGATGTACCCCTACACTCAACCATACAAATACGAGCGTAACACGCACGATCTGGTTGAACTCCGCAGACTAAGTGCCTACACGCCTCATGGAACACTTAAGGTTAATTATTCGTTGTCTTCCTAGACTTACTTGTATTTGTCATGGTATATGGTTAAGTAAGTCTGAGGTATATGATTTTTATAGTCTTTTTATGTTTTATCTCCTATGCTGAGAGGTGAAGGGTTGAAGAGACTAGTTACTAACTCTAACTAACTAACTAAGTCTAAATTAACCTAGCATCAGCATTCATTCCCACTTACCATTCACACCCTGAACCAATGCAAACATGGTTACCAAATGCTAGTGGTTGCTAGGATCATGACGTGTAATGCACATGCTCAAAGTGGTCATACTGAGGCACTTAACTAGGAGAGAAGGGTTGAGAAAGATTTAATAACTAATAAAGCATGTAAATGAAAAATAGTAAATAATAATAAATAAATCCTAATTATCCTATTCCATGCACTGCAAGGTTTATCCAAGAAGCTCGTCTTTATTGCCGTACACAAACTTGTGTTCAGGTACAATGTTTCCTCGAATAAAGATCTGTTTACTTTAGGACTCCTACTGCGAGCACATGGAAAATATTCTATCTCTGGAGTGATCAATCTACTAGAGTTTCACTACGGTCTAAGCCTAGGATGGAGAACAAGAGAGAGCCACCTCTTATTTATAGATATGACAACGCACCGCGATATCGCGTACACGATATCACGGGGGAAGATGCGATATCGTGACAGCCACGATATCGCGTACTCGATATCATAGCCAATGCGATATTACATTCTATCATACCCCATGACTAAATGAAAACTCGTCCTCGCGTGCCTTACAATAATATTGGGAAGGTATGGGATTATTGACTCAAATGGAACTAATGGGATGACATGTGAACGGATTATCATTACAAGACACAACAAAACTGGTGTTCATGAAAACAAGAGTGAACACCTTATTACATTGACATCAGGCCTCAATTGGTAGCTGAGAAAGAGAGAGAGAGAGAGAATTTTTACTGCTTCCAACGCCAAGATTGCACCTTTCCTTGTCCATCCATAAGCACGCCATCGATCTTGCTCCTTGCATAGCTGCTTCAGCACTACTCCATTCCAAGGGTTCTCTCCAGATCCAATCCATTGCTGTATGATTACCATCTGCACATACAACACAGTCTTATATTAGCAAGGGTAAATAAATTTCAATGCAGTTGATACCATGGTTCAGTGAAAAGGTCCATTGGCTGGGTTGTGGTATGGCTGATTGTAGGTCTAGAGATATAATATTGATGACTACCGAAGGTGTAGGGGTTAGGAGAAGATCAAAAAAATTGGGTCCCGTACCCCCATGACTAATCGTGAACCTCCAGTAGCGTTAGAATGGAGAAAGAAAAGGAGCAAGAAAGATAGATAAAAAGGGACAACTATGACATCGATGAAATGGATGTCAAGATGGAAATGAACAAAATACAATGGATTGCAAAAATGTTAGGGAAAAGAAATTAACTAGTGCTCCAAATAGGAATGTCAGTGGGTCCTCCCCAAAGCAGGCTCATGCCCTTAATGCCTTGACAAACCCACATTCAAAGAGTCCGTAAGCTCTGGGAATGTCATTTGGAACAAGACTTATAGTCTTAACCATAAGAATTTACCAAAAAGAAAACAATGCATCAACCAAGATATACACTGATGATACAACCGGCAATGAGGTGAACGATGGAGAGAAGGGTGGAGAGAAGAGAATGGAATGGAATCCCAAGAACAAGGTGGTGTACAGCCCCTTGTGTGTTTCATGATTAATGTGACTTGGCAAATCTCATTCCAACTCCGGCCTCAAACCAACCATGTCCAATGACTTCATATTAATGCATTCGGCTAATCCATCCCCTTGAATAACAAGAATGCTTCCCCCAAGAGCCACCACCATTCCGACGAAATGAATGAGGAGAAAATGGGAAGTGAGAAGGGCCTTAGTTAGAGGAAACGTTTTAGTTCCATAACCATTGCTTGTAGCCTAAGTGATTATTTCATCTAAGGGATGTGCTTTGAATTTTCACTTTTTTCTCTTTTTTTTTTTGTTT
>MNCI01017638.1:140392-163452 GCA_015680685.1 Gnetum montanum
AAAAAAAAAACTAAAAAGAACTGAGGGCCTCCAATGATTAGCATAGGTGGCCATCTCCTCCATGATTGAATGGAAAGGGAGAAATCCAAAATAATGAGCGCCTGTTTGAATTTCATAGAAGTGTCCAACTTCTCCCAATTGATGTTCTTAGATTAAGTGGTGGAAGTTGGTGACGCTCATATTCCAATGTGTCTATGTCTTCATTGTTAGCATGAGTTGTACCCCCAGTTTATTTCATGCATGTTGGGTTGCTCTTTCGACTAGCTGTCAACCACGGGGTGCCTACTACTTGTGTGGTTGCTACATACAGGCATCTTTGAATTTGTGTTTCTTGGGCATACTAGTTACATGGAAGAGATGCTGAACATTCCTCCATGTCATCACCCTCTGAGTCACTGTATGTGATGCACAGAACTTTCTTCTTCTCATTCTTTCCATAAATGTTTATCTTAGATATCTCCAAGGAAAGATCATGGATCCATAGGTATGCATCTACTGTACTCAGCCATGGCCTTCCCATTATAATTGGGAAGCCCCCATTTTCACTATTAACTTCTATCACTAAGAATTCAACTGGGTATGACCACCCACACACAGTGGTAATGATGTCCTCCACCAATCCCAAGGGAATGGTGATGGACTGGTCAACTAGCTCTAGTTGAATTTTGCTCTTCTTAAGTTGGGGCAGGTTCCAGGCTTGATATATCTCTCGTGAAATTAGGTTGACTCTGGAACCTGAGTCAAGAAGAGCCTTATGTGGTTCATTCCCGGTGACTTGTAAATAAATTAGGGGACTCCTGGGGTCAGATAGTTTCCTAGGAAGGTGGCCTACCTTGATCCAGTCGGTTACAGTATGTGTTAACATAACCGTATGTGTGAAGCTCTTATTTTGGTTTGAAGGGAGCTCCGAAGCCTTGTATGTTGGAGGAGTGATCGCAGACTCAACCACTTGTTGTTGGGAGAGCTTGTCTGGGCTTTTGATTCTAAAGAAGGATCTTCTCTTTTTATGGTTGTCAGAACCAGCAGCGGGTTGAATGTTTACAGCTCTCACAGCGTTACATTGCTACGGTTGAGTGGGGAGTTCCCCTTGCATTGTTGGAGTAGGTTGTATGGGAACTACAGGTGGAAAAGGTGCAGATGTAGTTCGAGGATGGAATGAATGTGGAATGTCTCCCAGAGGAGAAGGAGTTCTCCTAAAGTACTCCTGAACTTGGTAGTGACGTTGGGGAGTTTTTTGACCCATAGAGTCACTTGGAGAAACCGACTACTACACATAATAGCCATAAGAATCAGGTTGCCAATAAGGGTACTATTGTCTTAGTGGTGGCATCCCCCATGACTGTGGGTATTGCCATTACTGATGTTGTCCAATGGGTTGTGGTGGAGTTCCACTTGGATAGTACATTAATGATTGGTGGAACCGCCTTGGGTTACCTTGAGGATAAGGTAACCTTCAGGGTGTTTGCTGTTTATTAAGTCTCGGGTTGAGTGCATACACCCCAAACTCTTGTAGATGTGAGATGATTGGACAACATCCCTTAGGATGGTCATATTGGCAGATCTCACATCCACCATCATCATCTGTGTCTGAGTCCACAACCTCATCAGGAATAGTAATTTTTCCCTTACCCTTATTATGTGCAGGGCTTGAATCTCACCTTTTTGTCTTATCTTTATCACTACTTCGTACCACCTTAGACTCCTCTACAATTTTCAGGACAGTTTCAAGTCTAGAGTCTAAGGAATCCCACAGTTGATCCACCTTGGCCGATACTTCTAGTGTTAGTTTTTGAATTGGCAAGGTTTTTTTATTCACCAACTCTTCGACTGGTGACTCATCCTCCTCATCACAAAATTTCACTCCCTTCTTCCAAAGGGAAGGATCACGGTTGTATTCTTCCGCACTTTCCCTTTTTCATAGTTCACCTTCTTCTTTTGCTACTTGTTCCAACAAGCGATGTATCTCATGGGATCTAAGTTCTGATAGTCTCCCTTGGGCATAAGTTCCAAGGCTTCTCCTAGTTTCATATCTTAGTCCATCTACGATGTGGTGAAGTTGGTTTCATTGTGCATAACCATGGCCCGGGCAACGATGTAACAATGTGTAGTAGCAGCCCATGGTAGCATCCAAGGGTTCATGAGTACCTTGTTTCCATCCTTGGATCTGCTTACGTAAGTTAGACACTCCGAAGTACGTCTAATACTTATCGTTCAAGAGTTCTAACATCATACTCCACCTCCTAATGGTTTCCAGTTCTAAGGATCGGTACCAACTCTCTGCTTCCTTGATGAGTGTCCTGGGAAATAACTTTAGTTTTTTCCACTTGTTTTCTATGTTTTGCAAGGCACAGGCATCATGGAATGCATGTAAATGATTCTACGGATCTGCATTGTATCCCCCTTCGAAGCATGGGATGTTGTTCATGTCTAAACACTTGATCTAGCTATCTTTTAAATGCCTTATTGGTATTCTCACTACCTCTATTATATCCAACATGCTTCAAGTGGCAAGTAGGGGCTCATCATGATCATCTCTTTCATGACGTCTATGATGTCTACGTTGTTCCCTACTTTCCCTTTGTTCATGCCCTTGTCCTCTCTCTCGACTCTATCGTCGAGGTCTCTCATTTTTTCTACCTCTATCCTCACCATTATGCTCTCTATGACTGCACCCGGAGGTGGAAGGAGAGGGTGAATGATGTGAAGAAGGGGAAGAAGAAGGAGAACCATCACCAAGACGATGTTTCCTACCTTCTCTTCTATGGCTTCGGCCCCAATCGTGATGACGATCTAAGTGCCCGTCCTTGTCATGTGTTGTTGTTCCCTCAGTGAACAACTGGTGTTCATGGGGATTAGAACCAGGGTTGTGTATCATGGATCGTAGGTTCTGATACCCCACCTCCTCACTTTCATTAGGAGGGGAAACATCTTTTGATAGAGAACCCGTTATGAGTGATTCACCATCTCCAATTTTGCTTCGGACATGCGGGACCTCTTTGCCCTTCAATAGTGTATGTTGGTTGTCCTGCCTTGAGTCCCTCATACATTGTGCTACTATGGGATAGTAATCCCTTGTTTCAAAATCACCTATAATGTATTTAGCATAGACCTGAGTCATGTTGATCTGTGCAAGAGCATGGAGGAGCATGTTTGGGACTAATCAATCTGGAGGTAACACTATGTTACCTTGCAAATCTCTCTAGCGCATCTGTTCATCTTGATGGAGGATAAAAGTAAAATTAGGTATATACTCATCGGGATGAGTATATACCACCCTATATTGTTGAGGAACTAGCAGATTTAGGTTATGTGTTTTTGATTGCCGACTGTCTCTAGTATTGTCCCTAGGTGGTGTAATGCTCTTGTGAGAAGAAGAAATCTTAGTTTAATTCAGTGTGCTAATTAACCATTATATAATTTTTATTTTAATTAACCCTAAGGGTTCGTTTAAGCTCCCAAAGATGTAAGTGATTTCCTATGTTCTACTTAGCGCACAAACACTTAGTCCCTGACAATGGTGCCAATGATGAGTGGCAAGGTACCCCTACACTCAACCATACGAATATGAGCATAACACGTGTGATCTGCTTGAACTCCATAGACTAAGTGCCTACATGCCTCATGGAACACTTAAGGTTAATTATTCGTTGTCTTCCTAGACTAACTTGTATTTGTCACGGTGTATGGTTAAGTAAGTCTGAGGTATATGATTTTTATAGTCTTTTTATGTTTTATCTCCTATGTTGAGAGGTGAAGGGTTGAAGAGACTAATTACTAACTCTAACTAACTAAATAAGTCTAAATTAACCTAGCATCAACATCTGTTCCCACTTACCGTTCACACATTAAACCAATGCAACCATGGTTACCAAATACTAGTCATTGTTGGGATCACCACGTGTAACGCACGTGCTCAAAGCGGTCATACTGAGGCACTTAACTAGGAGAGAAGGGTTGAGAAAGATTTAATAACTAATAAAGCATGTCAATGGAAAATAGTAAATAACAATAAATAAATCCTAATTAGCCTATTCCATGCACTACAAGGTTTATCCAAGAAGCTCATCTTTATTGCTGTACACAAACTTATGTTCAGGTACAATGTTTGCTCGAATAAAGATCTGTTCACTTTAGGACTCTTACTATGGGCACATGGAAAATATTCTATCTCTAGAGTGATCAATCTACCAGAGTTTCACTACGGTCTAAGTCTAGGATGGAGAACAAGGGAGAGCCACCTCTTATTTATAGATATGACGGCGCACTGCGATATCACATACACGATATCGTAGTGGAAGATGCAATATCGCGTACACGATATCATGGCCAATGCGATATCGCATCCCATCAATTATGATATCTAGTAGTTTTTCTTCAAAATATGTATCTAGCATTTGAGTGTGAGGCTAGTCTCTTTAAATCCAAGATTTTGAACTTTGATATGTGTTTGATTTCTTTTGTTGTTTGAAAAGTCACTTATATCAAATTATATCTCATCAAATATAACATCTCTTGAAACATGCCACTTTTGATTCATTAGGTCCTATATTAACTCGTGTAAGAATCATAATCAAGAAATATGCATTTCTTTTCTTCATCTTCAAGTTTTTCAATGATTTTTTTTGGGTCTTTACATAACAATGACACCCAAATATTCTCATGTGACTTAGGTTAGGGATTCTATTATATAGAACTTTATATGGATATATACCTTTTTTACTTTTGGTGATGACTCTATTAGAAATATAACAAGTAGTTGTGATAGTTGTACTTGAATATTGGTTAGACAGTGAAGCATGTCTTAGTAAGCACCTTGTCATGTCTTGTATTATTCTATTCATTGTTTTAGATATTTCGTTTGATTGTAGGGTATATCCACATGTGGTGTGATAGAACGTACCATTTTCTTTACAAAAATTATCAAATTCTTTATTTATGAATTAATCTCCTTTGTCTAATCTAATGATCTTAATCTTGATATTCATGGAGTTTTCAATTAGTTTTTGAAAAGTTTCTAAGTATTTGATGCCTTCATTCTTTTGCTTCATATTGTAATTCCAAGTGTATCTTGAGTATTCATCTATTATGACCATGAAATAATTTTTCCCTTCTATTGAAATAGTAAGCATTGGCCTAACAAGATCCATGTGCAAAAGATCAAATGATTTTTCCTTCTTTATCATATGAGACTTATGAGGAGAATTGTTTTGCTTTTCTTGTATGCAAGTCTCACATTTTTCTTGATGAATATCTAAAATTTTTATTCCTATAGCTTTTTCCTATTTGATCATTCTTTTAATTCTATGATAGGAGGTGTGAACAAGCCTTTCACACCAATGTCTAAACTTGCTAAAATTATCATTATTCTTTTCATTTAATTTATCTTTATTTGGGATTTGATTAACTTCTATTGTGAGGAAATACTTTTCTTTAGTAGTATGGTTTCTTATGATGTCTCCTTTTTCATTGAGATTGTCACATTTAAGGTAACATATTTTGTTATTCAAGGCTTTGATTTATACAGTTTCTTCACCATTAGCTTTGTTGATGTCCACAAATTTCTCTTAAAACTAACACTATTTCCTCAATTAGATACTTTTCCAACTAAGATGAAAGGATTAGAAATATTAGGAACATAATGCACATTGGAAATGATGATTTTTTGTCCATTATTTAATCTAACTACAGAATCTTCTATTCCTTCTATGACTAACTATTCTCCATCTCTAATTTTGATGTTATGAAGACTATTGTTTGCTTTGTAATTTAGAAGATAATTTTTGTTGGATGTCATATGATTAGAGCATCCACTAACTACAGTCCAAGAATATTGCTTTATTTTTTTTAATTGAATTAAAGACTACACAATTATCTTGCTCTTCTTCATGAGTCTCCATTCAAGATGATGAGGAAGTATCTTGTTCTATTTGTAAAAGTTGTAATATGGTACTAATTCTTGATTCCATCTTTGTCTTCCAAATTGAGTCCACTTGTCTTTTCCTCTAGCTAAACCTCTTCCTCTTCCTCTTGTATTTTGATCACCATTTTCTTTTAAGTTTGTTTCTTGATCTCTATTCTGATAATTAAATCTTTCTATTGTTCTAAATCTTCCTTACCTACCTCTTCCTCTTTGGTTTGTTGTGTACACTTGATCATATTTACTTGATTGTTTATTATTTTTCATAATTTGTAGGGTTCTAACATAAGCAAATAATTCATTAATACTAAGCATGTTGAAGTTCTTTGAAAGAGTAATGTTTTTCATCATGTTTTTAAATCTTGGATCTATGTAGAGAGCTTGAATAAATTTCTAAAATTATGCCTCTTGCTATATCCATAGTGTAACAAACCCATTCCCAAATGATATTGTTGCATAATGAAGATGATGTCTCTTCATAATAAGTGTTATCGTTATCTTAATAAAGACCCAAAAGGGCATGTTGTAATTAGGACCTGAAAGGTTGCATTGTAATAATGGATGTGTCTCTTGAGGTAACCTTTGGGGGTTTGACCTAAGGCATTTATACTTGGGCCTAGAGGTTGTACCATCATAGAGTGGCAAAGCTAATGAAGGCAAGTCATGGAAGCTGGGAGAAGTGGGACAAGAAGAGAACTGGCCATCCCTTCTAGATGGTAATAGGCCTAACTATGGTGGTAGTGCTAGATTGCCTCTAAGGAATAGATGTTGAAGGAAGAAAACCCCAAGGAACGCTCTCAGAGCATGATCCAAATAGACTATTCCATATCAATAAAGTATTCTTTTCTTTCTACTTCTACATTTTCCCTGTTATTTCCTTTATGCATAATGTCAAATTTTCCATATACTTCACATTTAGTACATGATCTTCTTACGCATAATGTCTAATATAATGTATATTTAATGTTTGTCATGACATCTAGGAACAAGTTGTCACACATGGCTATATTCATCTATTTTTCATAAGTTGTCATACATTCTAATAAAAAATTCTTTGACACTATCATTTCTTCCAATTTCTAGCATATCAAATTTTTGTTTATAGATTACTTTTTGCAATTGTTGATTTTCCAAGCTTCCCTTATATTCTAATTAGAGATTATCCCACACTTCTTTGGCAATAATATGAAGAATTTATCTACCAAAAATAACTTATGAGACCCTAGCTAATAGCATCATGAGAGCCAAATTATTATGATTTTTCATTTTTTTCTTGTTCTTTGATTTGTAATATGATAAAATCTTAAAAATCATGGATGAATTCAAAACATGTTTCAACTCTTTTCCATAAGTTATTATCTTTTAGGAGACTTTTCATCATCTTTGTCCATAGGCTAAAACCTTGAGAGCCATTGAATATGATGAAGAATCTAGGTATTTCTTTTATACTCATTCTTGTAGATAAACCTAGTGCTCTGATACAAAGTAAAGAAATTTTATGTAACAAAATAATTTCTTGGTTATCTTAACTTCACAAAAAATAAGCTAATAAAATTTATATTTTTGAAAAGCTTAGGAAGTTCTCTACAATTAATGAGTGACTAGGTACCCCTACGTCCAACCATATGAATCACCAAGGCATTACACACGATCCAGTCAAATTTCGTGTACCTCTAGTTATCTAATGCACTAGCTCTTCTACGAAGTGAAATGGGCATTGAGAACATTTTTTTTCTTCCCAACTACACTTGTGAGGTTCAAAGGTATGGTTTAAGTGTAATTAAGGTATATAATTTTTCTTATTTATATGTTATAAGTTTGATCGCCTACAACAAGAATGAAATGTAAAGTAATTGAAGATCTAATTCATCTACTACCTAGCTATCCTAACACAAGTAATCATTCCACTTTCCCGAGCACATCCTAAATACATATAGCACTACTGGGCTACCAAACGTTAAGTGTTGTTGGGTTACCAAGTACTATATGTATGCTCGAAGTGGTCGTGCTTGTATTCATTAACTACTAGAAATAAATTGCTTAATTGAAATGTAGTAAAGTACAATGCATAAAATTAAAGTGCATTAAAAGAAACATTAATCTAGTCTCAATTCTACAGGGATCTTCAAGAGAGTTCATTTTATTCCCATCACACTATTGCTCTCAGGTACATCAATGCTCAAACAAAGAGCTGTACACACTTACACTCCTTCTACAGGCACTCAGAAAATATTCTAACTCTAAAAGGAAGAAATGGCAAAAGCTCTGCTACTCTGACTTGAAAATGACCAAAAAATGATGTGAAAATTGGAGCCCAAGCATGGTATTTATAGACTTAGGATATATACCCCAACATCATGTACACAATGTCATAACTAGATCCCGATGTCACGGTAGACATCAAAAACATGTTCCTCATACCCCCACAACTAAATGAAAACTTGTCCTTGAGTGAAGAAGAGGAAGAACAAGTTCTGTACAACATAATATATTGGCTAGGTATGGGATTATTGATTGACATACAAATTGACTCAAATGGAACAGCAAATTCTAAGTGCCCATGTATATAGAATTATAATTTTTACAGTGTTGGGTGTTCATGATAAGAGTATTGAACACCCTAGAAAACATTAATATCCAATACCTCTTAGTAGTAGAAGAATGAGAGAGAGAAGAGATCCAACAACCATGATCGATCCTCATTGTGTGGCACTACTACATCTTCCTTGGTGAAGACAGTCCCACTTCCAGTTTATACTTCCCACTATAGTCACAACAAAATCAAAAAACAGTATGCAATGTGGAACACATAATTGTTAAATGCCTTGTCTCGTTAGTGGTTACACTTAGCTAGGTTGTGATTGTGGTAGATTGGTCCCTTTAGTAGTGTTAGCAAGAAGACTGATAGATAGGGTCAATTAAATTGAGTTGTCCATTAAATTTGAAAAAGTTCATACAAGGAAATATTTGAAGAGGGTATAAAAATTCACAATAATAAAAAGGAAAGTTCACTAAAAATTTTTGTGAAGATGTGCATAATTGGATGCCATTAATGGGATAAACAAAAAGAATTTGATTGTAAGAATGTCCCAAAGGAGAGAACTTAACTAACCCAACCAAAAGATATGCAAGTGGATCCTCCCCAAAGTAGGCACTGGCCTTTTATGCCCTTACATAACTTTAAACCAAAGAGTTCATGGGCTCCATGGATGATTAGGTTAAGTACAAAAACCTAGAAGAAACTAACTAAGAATTCCAACACATCAAACCAAGACATTGAACTAAAACATGAAACCAGCAATGAGGTGAGAAATGGAAATCATAGATGGATGAGAGAGAGTGGAATGGAGTTCCCAATTACGGTCACATGAAGTTCCTTATGGATTTTGTGGTTAAATAACTTGATAGGACCCATCCTCAATCCAGATCAAAACCAACCATGTTCAATGACTTTCCATCATCATTCTAAGACCAACCCATCAACTGAGACACAAAATTGCTTCCACAAAACAACCGCTATTCCTTATTAGATCAGAAGTAGGAAGTGAGGAAGGGCCTTAGTTAGAGGAGACTAGTCCCATAACCAATGCTTGTAGCCCATTTATTTTGTCTAAGGGGTGTGCTTTGAATTCCCCTTGTTTCTTTTTTTTTAATGGGAACCACACCATGCAAAGACACATGTAGTTATTTTGTCCAAGGGGTGTGTTTTGAATTCTCATATTTTTTTTTCTCTGATGAGAACCACACCATGCAAGGATGGATGCATTTATTTTTTCCAAGGGGTGTGCTTTGAATTCTCATCATTTTTTTTATGAGAACCACACCATGAAAGGACATATTCAACTTCCTTTTATTGATCGACACGAAACGATAAGAAGTTCATGAAAACACACATGCACCCAGGCAAACAAAAAATCATAAAGAATACAAAATCCCCTTGAAGCCACATCCTATTCAAACCTTTGAATCCTTCCCAATTTTGGAAACTACCATAGTCACAAATTTATTAAAGTTTTATTAATGAAAAAGGAACTACATGTTTCCAAAACAAGAAAACCCATAGAGTTTGTGGATGGGCGGATGTTGTGGACTCACTACCTATTTCATGAAAAAGAAACCATGTCCTAATTATCTATAATGAAATTCAAAGCGAGAAACTAGACACCAATTATCAAATAACAAAAAACTACATACCACCATCAAGCAATGCATTACCTTTATACCTGGCATTATTAACAAAAAGCTAGAAATTCACAAAAAATAAAAATAAAAAAAATAAAATATAAAAGAAAATATAAAATATTCAAGAAATAGCAAATATACTAATGATGGTGTAAAAAAATTAGAAAAGATTAATAACATGAAAATAACAAGATGTAAAATAAAGAATGTGTAAAAAAAAAGTTGTAAAACAAGAAATGTGTGAAATAAAAAGTTGAAAAACTAAGTCGCTTGTCTGGTTAGCATGAGTAGCCATCTCCACCATGACTAAATTGAAAGTAGGAGATCCAAAATATGGAGCGGCATTGTCCATCTGATGAGGTTCTTGTTGCATTAGCTGGGGTATGCTCATGGAAAGGTTTGATCTGTTGAATGTTGACTATCTATTTTTTTTGTTTGGGCTCTTGGGTTTATAGATCATCATAGACCTAGAAGGAAAAGTCTCATAAATGATGTAAGGTCCTTCCCACAATGTTTGAAACTTAGTTCATTGAGGTACATGTGTGGGATTCCAGTAGAGAACCTTATCTCCTAGTTGAAATTTAACTTTTCTAATTTTCAAGTCATGATGCTTTTTGTTATAGGCCTTGTGTAACTCGTTAGATGATAGGGCTACTAATCTATTTTCATGTAGCAAGTCAAGATTCATCAGGCATCCTTTTTAGGCTAGACTCAAGTCAAGGTCAAGGTCACAAGTTGTCAAAAGTGTATAGAGTTCGAATTGAATAGGAAGTGTTGATAATTTCTTGTACACAAGCTCATAGGGAGAATAGCCTATAGGAAGTTTCCATGTTGAGTGGTAAGCCCAAAGGCAATTGTTAAGTTTTGTGCTCTAGTCCTTCCTATACTTGCTAACAGTTCTTGTTAGTATTCTTGTGATTTCCCTATTAGTAACCTTAGCTTGATGATTAGCTTGGGGATGGTAGGGTGTTGTGAGTTTATGTTCAACCCCCAAGCATTGCATGAGCTTCCAAAAAGTAGCACCTATACAATGAGTTCCATTGTTAAAAATTAATGCACATGGCACACCAAACCTATTTACAATGTTTTGTTGTACAAACTAAGTAGTAGTAGAAGATGTACAATCGATGATGGCTACTGCTTCTATCCATTTCGTACAATAGTCAATAATGACTATGATGTACACCTTTCCAATTGACATCAACATGATAGAACCCATGAAATCAATGCCCCAAATGTCGAAGCGTTCTAGTGGTTGAATCCATTATTGAGATCCCTCCATTCTTGTAGTCATTCCACTATCTCATTGGCATCATTCATAAGAGCAAACGTAATGGTGAGCATCCCTAAAGAGTGTTGGCTAGTAGTACCATGCCATTAGGATTTTAATGGCCATGTGTCTTTTAACATAGTGTCCTCCACAAGGACCTTCATGAGTGTCTTGGAGAACACACGGTTGATTAGCATCAAGGACACACCAACAAACCAAGCCATCAGCACACACCTTGTAGAGGTGTCCATTGATTTCTATGAAGTGATTTACCTAGTGAAGAAACTATTCTTTCTCTTAGTGATCCAACCCTTGGCACATCTCTTGAGTGAGAAGATAGGTGATAATGGCATCATACCATTTTAGCTCATTGGGCATTTGTTTAGTTATAGCCCTAAAAAAGAGGAGTTCATAATGAAAAATGTCAGAGATCAGGCTTTTTTCCCATTTGTCGTCCCATCACAACCGAGACAAGTGATTAGCAACCACATTCTCAATGCCCTTTCGATCTACCATCATAAGATTGAATTCCTACAAGATCACCAACCACCATATGACATAAGGGCTTACCATTGGTGTGTTCATTAGGAAGTGGATGGCACTATGATCCATGTGCATAAACACCTTGTATCAAAGCACATAGTACCTAAACTTCTCTAGAGCAAACACCACCACCATCAATTCTTTCTTTATAGTGGTGTAGTTTAGTTATGCACCCACAATGCTTCGGCTAGTGTAGTGGATGTAGTATGGTTGTTTCTTATCATCTAATTGCATTAGCATAACTCCCAAGGCATAATTTGATGTGTCCATTATGATATAGAATGACCTAGACCAATGTAGGATTAGAGTTTCTACAAGCTTTTCTTTTAGTTGCTAGAATGCTTTCACACATTCTATGGTCCAGACAAAGGGAGCATCTTTCTTTGTTAGCTTGACCAATGGTTTTGCAATCTTAGAGAAATTCTCTATAAATTACTAGCAATAGCTAGTATGTCCAAGAAATTATTGAACATCTTTAACTATTTTTGGCTAATGAGTTATTTCTTGGATGACCCTTATTTTTCCACCTCAATTCCTGCTTTCAATATCTATGCCCTAGTATAATGCCCTCCTAGACCATTTAGTGACTTTTCTGCCAATTGAGCTACAAGTTGGTTTCAACACATTGTTTTAGCCCTTACTCAATATAGTCTAGGGCTTGCTCAAATGTAGCTCCATAGGTGGAAAAGTCATCCATGAAGACTTCCACACCACTACCGATCTGATATTGAAAAATGCTCATGACCAGGCATTGGAATGTGGCAGGAGCATTGCATAGATCAAATGGCATATTGTGATATGCAAAATTCCCCTAGGGATTCATGAATGTTTTCTTTACCTAGTCTTCTAATGCAATTTGAATTTGGTTATAGTCACTATAACCATCTAGAANATAATGCAATTTGAATTTGGTTATAGTCACTATAACCATCTAGAAAATTGTAGTAGCAATGCCCATATATTATGTCAAGCACATGATCAATAAATGGCAACAAAAAATGATCCTTGAATGTTGTCATATTCAACAGCTGAAAATTGATGTAGACTTACAACTTGCCACCTTTCATTTGTATAATTACAAATGGACTAACCCACTCACTATTTGCAATCAAATAGATCAACCCCACCTTAAGGAGTTGTTCGATTTCCTAATTATCGGTCTACATCAGTTTGGGGTTCAATCATCTTTGTGGCTTCATGGTCGAGTTAGTGTAGATGCAATGCTGGCATATCCTAGGATCAATCCCAATGACCAAGCAAAAGCTACTAACCATCTTTCCACTACCTTCAATAGCATCTTTTTATGTGTTGGAGCAAGTTTCGCATTGATTATAACTGGCTATCCATTCTTCAAAAATACATATTTCATTCTAGCCAGTAACATTTTTAGCTCAAGGGGCTCTTGTTTGAATTTTTTAGGAATTTTAGCCCAAAGTTTCTGCACAAAATTGCACCTAGTATCCTTGTTCGCGATACATGGAACTCTCTTCTTCTTCATCTTTCCAAATGCATTTTCTTTAGATATCTTTAGGGAAACATCTCTAATGCCCATTCATGCATCGTTGGTGCTCAACCATGCCCTTCCCATGATGATTGAGAAATCCCCTTTATAGTTCTCCACTTTTATTACCAAGAAGTTGGTAGGATAAGACCACCCATAGATAGTCATCACAATGTATTCTCCCAATCCAAATGGAACAATGATGGACTAGTCTACCAATTCTAATTGTATATTACTCTTCTTGAGAGGAGGCAAGTTCCAGGTAGTGTACATCTCATGAGAAATTCAATTAATACCAAAACCTAAATCTAGAAGAGCCTTGCATGGTTTGTTCCCAACAATCTACGAATAAATTAGAGAACTTCTAGCATCAGCTAATTTCCTAGGAAGGTTTCCTACATCAATCCAATTAGATATGGTATGAGTGAGCATTACAGTATAGATCCTAGGTAGAGTTTGATTTAAAGGAGGCCCAAAGGAATTTGATATAGAGGAGGGAGAGGTAGGAGCAAGGTTGTCAACTGCAAGTGTAGAAAAAGTCTTAGGTCAACTACGGGGTCAAAAGAAAGGTCTTTTCTTTGATCAGGCTCCAATTGATGATTCAGTTGTAGATTAACAACCCTTGTAGCATTGCATTGTTGTGCTTGAGTTGGTAGTTCACCCTGCATAGGTGGAGCAAGTGGTAGCTGTGCAGGTGGAGGAGGAGAATGTGCAAGGAGAGGAGAAGGGTAAGGGTAAGAGGTGGTGTCCCTTCTTTCATCTGGTGAATGAGCTTGATAGTAATCTGAAGGGTGGTAGTGAGACTAAAAATTAGAAATGTGACTAGAAGAGTCACATGGAGCCATTGGTTGCTGAATGTAGTAACCATATGGATCAAGTTGCCAGTAAGGGTATTATTGCCTTAATAGTGCCAACACCCATGATTGTGGTTGCTGCCACTGCTGATACTATTCATATAGTTGTGGTGGAGCTCCACTTGGATAATACAGTTGTTGTTGGTGGAACTGCCTCAAATTACCTTGAGGATAAGGTAACCTTCTAGTTGTTTTCCTTTATGTAAGTCATGGATGTAAGGCATAAATCCCAAGCTTTTGTAGATGTGACACAACAGGGCAACATCCCTTAGGATGTTCAAACTGACAAACGTTACACCCACGATCATCATCTAATTCACTTTCTGCAACTTCTTTGATTACAATAATCTTACCCTTACCTTTGTGATATGCATGTTCAGTTTCCTTGAGCCTCCTACACTCATCACTACTATGTTCTTTTGACTCCTCAACAATTTTGAGAATAACTTGGAACCTGTTATTCATTAAGTTTCATAACTAATCAACCTTAGTCCTAAGTTTAGATTGGATATTTTGAAGTGGCAAGGTTTTCTTATTCACCCCCTCATCAAATATGGACTCATCCTCACTATCACAAAATAGAACCTCCCTCTTGTGAATGGAAGGATCATGGTTGTACTCTTCTACACTTTCTCTTTTTCTTAGTTCACCCTCCTCTTTGGCAACCTACTCTATTAATCTTTGTATCTAATGGGCACTTAGTTCTAACAGTCACCCCTAGGCATAGACACCAAGGGTTCTCCTTGTTTCTGACCAAATCCCATCTACTATGTGGTGAAGTTGATCTAGTTGAGAATAACCATGGCCTAGACATTTGTGCATTAAGGCATAGTATTGGCCAATGGTAGCATCCAACAGTTCATGCCCTCCTTATTTTCATCCTTGAATTTACTTTCTTAAGTTGGACACTATGGGGTACATTTGATATTAAACATTAAAAAATTCAAGCATGGTACTCCATTACCTGATAGATTCCAACTCTAAGGACTAGTACTAGTTTTCTACTTCTTTGATAAGTGTCCTAAGAAAAAACTTTAGTTTTTGCCACTCATTCTCTATGTTCTACAAGGCACATGCATCTTGGAAAGCTTGAAGATGATTCTCCAAATCAGAGTTATATCCTCCTTCAAACTGAGGAATATTGTTTATGTCTAACCTTTTAATCCAGCTATCCTTCACATGTCTTGTTGAAATTCTTAGTACCTTTGCGATGTTAAGCATACTTCAGGTAGCAAGTAGAGGCTCATTGAGGCCTTGATCATGGTGCCTACAATGCCCTTGACTACCCCTTTGTTCATGAAAATGTGCCACTCTTGAACATCTATGTCCTTGATCTTTTCTTTCTTGATGGTTTCCTCAATCATTTCGGTCACATTAATCATTTTGTTCATTTCAATCACCTCTATCATGATCTCACCTTCTACAATCATGATCAGAGCTAGAAGAAGAAGATGATGAAGAAGGGGAAGAGGAAGAAGAACCAGCACCATCACAATGCCTACTATCACCTCTTTGGCAATTGTGACCATGATCACAATCTTGCTTCTTGTCTACATCCTTGCCTTGAATTAGCCCTCTAGATCCTTCTTTATCATTAGATCCTTGGTTACCAGAATCAAGATTGTGAACTGTAGAGTGCAAGTTCTAATTTTGACCTCCATCACCAAAGTCAAAGAGAGGAGTTTCATTGAATGGAAAATCCCTAGAGAAGGATTCCCCACTAGCTTGTTGGTACAATAGGAATGGAGAATCGTTAAGTTGAAAATTCATAGCATTGTTCTAGCTATCGATCCTATCGAAATTGTGCTTCAATGGGATGATAATCCCTAGAATTAGTATCTTCCAAAATATACTCTGCATGGCAATCTTGGAGACCACATAATATAAGCATTTGGTAGAGCATTGTAGGAATAGCTCAATTGGGCGGTAACACAATGTTGCCCCTTCATGTCACTCCACTACAGCTATTCATCCTAGTGTATGATGAAGGTGAAGTTTGGTGCATACTCATTAGGATGAGTATATACAATTTGATATTGTTGAGGCACTAGATGATAAGCTTTATCAATCTTAGGCAGAGAAGTGCTTCTGTGAGAAGAAGCCATTCTTGATTAGCAAAATAAAAATCACAGTGTGCTTCTAATAATTTGTTGTAGGTTCATTTCAACAATTTAAATACTTTTCACTAGGTCCTAGATAGCGTACAAAACAACCAAAAGGTCCTTGACAACGGTGCCAATGATGAGCTACTAGGTACCCCTACACCCAACCATATGAATCATTAAGGAATTATGTACGATCTAGTCAAATTCTGTGGACCTATAGTTATCTAATGTACTAGCTCTTCTAGGAAGTGAAATGGGTGTTGAGAACATTTGTTATCTTCCCAACTACACTTTTGAGGTTCAAAGGTATGGTTTAAGTGTAATTGAGGTATATAATTTTTCTTATTTATATGTTATAAGTTTGATCACCTACAACAAGAATGAAAGGTAAAGTAATTGAAGATCTAATTCATCTACTACCTAGCTAGCCTAACACAAGTAACCATCCACTTTCCTAAATACATCTTGAACACATATAGCACTACTAGGCTACCAAACGTTAAGCGTTGCTGGGTTACCAAGTACTACATGTATGCTCGAAGTGGTCGTGCTTGCATTCATTAACTACTGGAAATAAATTGCTTAATTAAAATGCAAAAAAGTAAAGTGCATAAAAGTAAAGTACATTAACAGAAACATTAATCTAGTCTTAGTGCTACAAGGATTGTCAAAAGAGTTTGTTTTATTCCCATCACACTACTATGCTCAGGTACATCAATGCTCGAACAAAGAACTGTACACACTTAGACTCCTTCTGCAGGCACTCAAAAAATATTCTAACTCTGAAAGGAAGAAATTGCAAAAGCTCTATTACTCTAACTAGAAAATGATCGAAAACTGATGTGAAAACTAGAGCCCATGCATGGTATTTATAGAATTAGGGTATATACCCTGACATCGGATACGTGACATCATGGAAATTGTCAAAAACATGTTCATCAACAATTTAGAAAAATAAAGTACTACAAAAGATATCTAGAAGCTAAGGTTATATTATGTTCTTTCTAATCTATCAAAAATTATGGCAATTCCAGTGCTGCAAATTTGAGAGATGATAACCCAAAAATTGTTAAGTTTCTAATACTAAAATTCTAACTTAACCTTTTCACAAATATTATCTACAAATAAACCTAATATAACATCAAATTATTTTGTGATGAGGAAGAGATGATCTAATCACTAACCATCATTCATTCTAGTAAAAACTTAAGATTCAGAATATCTACAAAATTATAAAGCAAATTTCTCCAAACCTACAATAGATATTGAACTAAACTTTTAGCTACACATAGCCACCTATTCTAGCTTTCTCTTTAATCTAGACATAAAAAATATTGTAAATGACTAAGGTATGATTAAAATAGTAAATGTCCCTAATTCCTATTGTTCAACTTTCAAGATTAGTAAATAATGATGAATGATGTTGCTGAATGTTGATGAATTAATGAAATATTAATGAATTAATGATAAAATAATCAAATTTTTTTTAAAATTATATTAATGATTCCATGATACAAATTTCCAAGAGACACCTTAAATATATTTGTAACAAGTTGGGCAAAGTTTACTAAAAATAATATAATATAGTCCCAATGATAAAAACATTTAAAATTAGATATATATATGGATTGAATCCAAAATAACATGACAATTGCCCATCAATCTAGAAATTTCCTATATTTTATTAAAATAAAGTTCTATTATATAATAAAAATAAAAAATTCTTATCTTCTACTCTAAAAAACCAATAGTCCCATGATGATTTAAACATCAAACTCCCCAAATACACCATCACAAGATAAATTCTTAACCCCCATAGGTCTCTAGGAATCATTTGGATTTGTAATCTAGCTTATGGACTCAATTTTTTATGACTCTCAAAAAACTCTAAAACCAAAATTTTTCTAAGTGTCAAAGATAACACAAGATCAAATTGAGTTTCTATCAATACTACAGTGTAAAATACCTCAAAAATAGTCTTCTAAGTCATAGTTTTAGTCTATAGTAGTCTCTAGTGACCATTGTGGATCAAACCCCAACTTCTCAATATCAATTATATTAACTTTAGAAAAATTCTGAAAAAAGTTTAAAAATATTTCTAAGTGTTCCTAAAGCTAACATTGATGTTAGCATTAGTTCTAAGATCATCATTGTCAAGACCTCCAAATCCTACTAGAACTACATTCTAACATGCACAATGGATTCCTAGGGCTAGGATTACTCATCGATAGTAGTTTTAACACTCCAAGATCCTCGAATTAATACTTTTTTGCAAATTTTTTGAGACTTAGAAAATAGACATTTTTACAAAATTTGAAACATTGGCAAGGTCAAAGCTTATTCAACACCT
Organism: Gnetum montanum; assembly: GCA_015680685.1. Taxonomy (NCBI): domain Eukaryota; kingdom Viridiplantae; phylum Streptophyta; class Gnetopsida; order Gnetales; family Gnetaceae; genus Gnetum; species Gnetum montanum. The sequence continues at coordinate 159,115 of MNCI01017638.1, forward strand.
CCTAATCATCTCATACATTAGACTCATAGCATTTCACAGGCTTACGATCCTCTCAATGCTCAAAAATTATCATTTCACCCTATTTTAAGGTTTGTTTTAGCTTTTCTATAATTAGAATTTTCACGCTAGAAAAATATCAAAATTTTACTAACTTGAGGGCTAGTGTTTCTATCGATGACACCCCTATTAATAGCATTAAACTATACCAATCAACTTCCTAAAATTCTTCATTTTACCTCAATAGACTCCAACAATAGTCTAAGACTCAAATAGGATACCCAAGAACTTAAAAAGCTAACTTAGGTGGAGCAATTCAAAATTTCATAAAGTATGAGCATTATCATGTTTAGAACTTTTAAAATAGTATCATTGACTTTCATGATCAATATTTCATCTCATTCCTTGACTTCTTATATCCCTCAACATTGTCTTAACATCATCCCAACTCATTTTGACGATAGTTCAAGTGTCTTAGAAGTTATTTGGCAAGACTTGGAAAAATTCAAAAAAAAAAATTATAAGTGCCAATATCCTAGCTTTCTAGACCTCTTGGCATCATTTTGGCAACATTTAACATCAATTCAAAGGAAAAATAAGGCCTTGATAGATCAAAATTGTAATGCTGATGAAATGTCAAAATTTCATGTAAGTATGACAAATATTGATGCTAATGTCAACATCGACATGCTTGAAACCACCAATGTCTAGACCAAGTTCAACATTTGGCACATTTTCCTTGTCTTCTAGCTTTCTTGGCATCATCTTAGTATCATTCAATGTTAGTTAGGAGGTCAAATGGAGCCCTAAAAGTTCATTTTTGGCATTTGGAAAATTTATGAAAATTTGACTAAGTATTAATAATGCTAATGCTGATGTCAACGTCACCTCAATAGGTTACCCTACTCACTAAGGCCAAGACTAGACTTGCCACTTTCAAACTTAATGACAAGTCACACTTAAATGCAAATTTGATTTTAGCAATCCTAAGTTAAAATTAGCAACTTCAACCCTATAAATATAAGTTCAAAACATAAATTTCATGTCAATTTTTTGAAATTCAAGAGCAACTGTCAAATATTAGGAGCTCAAGAGCATGAGTTCCTGTCATCATTATGACACCTACATACTCCTTAGTCACCTTCTATACCTTTAGCATCACTTCTAGACTTCAAATTCTCAAGCCTCTACAACAAAGTTTCTTAGCTCTAGCATCAATGATGGGACCCTTGGCCAAAACAACCCTATTTTGGCCTAGAATTGACATTGAATCATGCCTTTAGGTTTCTCATCCATATCCTAATCCTCCAAAGATTCATTTTTTCCCTATAATTTATATTTTTCACAAAATTTAAGCTTCTTTTATCAATTTCATTACACTTACCATTTTTTCTATTTCTTTTACTTTGCCCCTCCATAAGGGGCAAAAACTTTGCAATTTATCAATAATTAACCTTTTTCAATTTTTTATAAACTATCTAATTTGTCTCTCATCCACCCATAGATTAGTTTGTCTATTAGATTTGCTATGTGCTTTATGAATTTTAGTCTCATTTTGGCTAACCATTTTGATAAAATGTGGATTTTAAAATCTCTAGCTATTTGGAAAATTTATCTTTTTGTTCATTAGATGAATTCATAGGTAATGGTGAAGTTTTTAGTTTTGCTGACTTTTTGTCAAATTTGTATTAAGATTATTATTTACTCTGTTTATATCTTTGTTTGTATTTGTTTTGACTAACATTTGTTTGTAGCTAACTCATGTACATGACTTCCAACTATCTAATGCCTCCAACCAAATCCATAATGAAGTATTTTATTAATTTATTTATCTTACTTAGTCTTAGGACTAATTCCCTTGATATTTATGTGTTTTCCAAGTGATTTTTGTAGCTTGGATAAAGAGGATTTAGAGGAAGTAGTTGATGATTAATTTCATCAACTATGAATGGAGAAGAGTTGACTTTAGTTGGAAATTGGATATAAAACCTTGACAAATCTTGTGAATGAGTTTTTAAAATTTTGCAAATGCTAGAGCATTCCCCAGAAGCAATGCAAATAGTCATAGGGCTCAATTGATGTGGAACATGGAGAAGGGCTTGCTAGGACATCCTCCAAAAACAATGTCCAACATTGTTGCTCAAATGTTATGAAAAGTAGACAAGGGTGCCCATATCAAGGATGGGTATGGGTAAATAAGCAAGTCCAATGAGTAAAATCTCAAATCACAATCTATAACATTAACATCATTTTTTCAAGAAGCCATCTAAAGTAAGATCAAAGAAGACATGAAAAAAAAAATATTAAAGATGATTTTAAGAAACTACAAATAATCAAAGATCTAGCTATTCATAGAGTTGAATGGTAAAAATAACTAATGTAGCTAACTCCATTTTACTAGAATAAAGCTAGGATGATGATGAGTTGATGATTTTTTTATGTTTTAAAACTTATAGTTTTATATTATATTTCTAGTTTAAGGTTTAACTCTATGCTATAATGTTTAGTTGGAATTATGGATTTCAAATGCATGTAATATTTTCCTTGTATTTTTACTAGTCTTAGGTGTAGGCCAATTCTAATAAAAATTTTGGTTATGTTGCATAGTTCATTATACATTTTTTCAGTATTAACAATTTATGCAAAGTTCAAGCCCAATGCATTTTTGAATGTTAATGAATTTTCAGCTTCATATTTACTCTACGTATTTACTTTGAATCATATATTTTGCTTTATGTTTGTATTTGATTATATACTAATTTAATTTCAATTGTTATTTTCATACCACTATACTATTAATTTTTGGCTTGGGAAATAGCATTCAACCTACTCTTTTGTTAGTAAAAAAGTTAGGTTCAGAAAGCATGGGACTATTATCACTTTTTTGTAATGTTTAATCTTTTATTATGTTTTCTTATCCCTTTTATTTTTTGTTGTGTTTTATTGCTCCTATGCACTTGTAATTTTCTTGGATGCTCACTAATTTCCTATACAATTTTCCTAGCACCTATATAAATTTTTATTATGTGATGTTTTGTTTTTAGTACTTTATATTTTTATTCAAGTAATGTTTTACTAGCTTAAGCCTAGTTAGTGATGTGTTATAAATAAAGTGAGGTTGGTGCTCCTAGATAGATGACAAATGAGAAGCATGAACAACTGCTAGAAAGACTAGTAAATACAAAGCCAAAATTAGTTAAAACCTTTAACATCCCCAAGGATATCACTATCATCTAGTTTGAGTTACTATCCCCAAGGCAAGTTAGTGCTTGTAAAAACATTAAGATAATAAAGTATAGTTGAAGTACTTTGGGAAAAGTAAGATTTGATAAAAATTCAAGAAAATATCAATGGTCCAAACTAATTCATCCCTCTAGAATATTTTAAAAAATTTAAAAAGGTAAAATTGGAGTAGATGCAAGCCTCTATTTAGGAGATGTTCATGCAAAAAGAACTAGTCACATTTGTTGAATCCTAGGCCTAGGCTAAATTTTGTGGCCTTAAAAATAGCATTACTAACACAACTCCAACATATCAAAAAGGAAAAAACAAAGTCAAGTATGAAAATAGCTAGGTTGGTTAGAGAGAATAGGAATCAATCCATGTAGAAAGTTACACTCATCTAATAATAAATAACATTGAAGATTTCTACTTTAAATAATGAGGCCAAATAGTTCAAAAATATCAAGAATCACTCCAAAGATTAGATGAGTCAGCAAAATAAAATCAATATAAAAGAAATTAAAATGATTGAGATCAAACTTTAAATGATAAAGATACTATTAAATTTAACATTAAATCTTATATTAAGAAGTGGGCTAATAATAATGGTAAATAATCTCAATGCAAGGTTAATTTCAATGCCTAATTTGTTCCACAATTTATGCCATCATTTTCTATTAGATCTTCTCTCCTACAAAAGTTGATATTTCACTAAATCTTTTGATTGCTACTATAAACTATTTTTCTATTTTATGTTCAAGCATAGATGTTGAAAGTGATGTAAATGTTGTTAGGACTAGGATCATTCTTCCTACTAATAATTAATTTTCATCTTTTAATTTTTCAAAGCATTATTTCAATTCTAAGTTCCTATAGCTAAATAGAAATATCTAAAATTTAAAAGTTTTTTACTTTGCATGTTATTTTTCTTATTTGATACTCAATATTAATCATGTAATGTACTCTAAATATTTTTTTATTATATTAATATTAATTTTAGAATTCAATACACCCCTTTCTTTACCATCAACCCTACCATCCTTACCCTACCCTTTCACTCCCTTTCAACCCTTACCCCCATAGCCCAACAATAACCCCACCACGCCCCCTCCACCCCAC
>MNCI01017638.1:163483-218083 GCA_015680685.1 Gnetum montanum
CCCTTTCTCTATAAAAAAATTCTTTCATTTTCCAACACCCTCATAATGTTGCCTATATGTCTTGGATGTACTTATTGTCATTCTTTCATGTTATAACATCCTCATAGTGAGATAACAATTGGGGAATGAACATAGGTGTTCGTAACCATAAACATATTTTTAACTAACATTTACACCAAAGATGTAGTCAAATTAAAACATTGTAACTCAATATTATTCACCAAAGTTAAACCCATAACTTGAAATTTCCAAATCAAGAGTCTTACCATTATACTAACAACTTATCATTGGGGTGGGGGTGTTGGACACTAAAAAAATTAGTAATAATATTAAAAAATTATAAGTTCATCAAATCAAGAGTCTAAAGAAAAAGCCTAGTTTTGGGAATGCCTTTTCAGGTTTTCATTCTTACAACCAATCCTGAAAAACCTCCCCTCTAAGTAGGAAAAGGATTAGGTCTTACCCTTATTCAAAAGTACCCTCATAGTTTCTCACATCTTATTCAAGGGTTTCTTATCAAGAGAATGAGAAAATTCTCTCTAAAGAAAAAATAATAAATTAATCAAAAATAAACAATAAATAACAACAAATGTTAAAAGCTTCTCATGATTTAGCCTTCAAAATGAAAAGAAATTAATATTGTAGAAAACATTTTAATTGTTTAGCTTTCACTCAATGGTCTTTTGCTTGAACTTATACCTAAAAAGAGACATCTTTGAGAACCTGGTATTTGACAACTAAATAGAGGTCATAGTTATCCTCTTACTACTAGAAAATAACTCCACATGAAAGCTTCCAAATAGAGTAAAAAATAAGGGATCGAAGACAATTCAAAATGCAAAGAAATAAAGTAGACAAAGCAAGATGATCACCAAGAATGAATTTATTACTACTTGCTTGAAAGTTATTATAGATTCCTTTCCAAGTATGTTGAGCAATAAGACAGTTAGAAAAAAATATGAAAAAATAAGTCTTCACTTCTACAAAGAGGACATTGAGGAGAAACATTTCTCAAATTTTTAAGACAAGTGTTGATAAGAAGATCCTAATGAATAAGATATCATAAAAAATATGAATTTTTGGAAATATAGGAGCTCTCAAAATATCTTTTATTTTTCTCATCCAATAATGGGATGATAATTGCATTTTCTAGGCCTTATTAAATTTTTTATGAATAAAATCATTCTTTGTAATAGTTTCATAATCAACTTTTGAATTAAAAGGAAAAACATATATGTCACTTTTCAAAAGATATCTATAAACACCTTATGTAAATTATTGTTAACTTTAAAAAATTATCAAGATTAGAAATTAATTTTTCAAAGTTCATTTTCCTCTTTCTATTCAAACCATAGAGGCTAAAAGCTTCATTCTAAGTAATCTATCTATTATGCATATGTAGACAAGAAACTGCAATGACACCAAATTTTCTCTAAGTAGTACACAATCTAGATGTATTAGTAGCCTAAGCTCCTTTATTAAAAGGAAACCACCATGGGCTAATTTGCTTAAGAATATCTTCTGAAACTATAATATGATTGTAATTCCAATATTTACTAAACTTGCACCATGTCCTCTAAATTTGTTTAAGAATTAAAGAACTAGGAATAGAAATGGCCTAAGGAAAAAAATGACAGTGAAGAAAGTTATTACAAGCTAATCATTATCACTCTTAGGTTAAGTCTATTTCTTAAATAGTGCATTTAAACATCATCTCCATCAATGCACTTTACAATCCATTTTTCTGCAAGAGAAATACCCTAATTATAATAATTAATAAAGCCAAGTCTTTAATTTTTCTTGCTACTTATGTAAATATTTTTGAGTGACTCTTGAAAAACCTTTTCTATGTTGCTTAGTAGACCAAAGAAATTAATGAATAATATGATTAATTCAATCATAAAAATGTTTAGAAAAAGCCCAACAACTAGAATAATAAACATGAGTTGATTGAAGCATTTACTTAATAACTAAAACTTTGTCAACAAGGGTGAGCCTTTTTTCTTTTCATTTATCAAGGTTTTTTTTTTATTTTATCAACCACATAATTCTACAAAATAGTAAGATTAGACTAACAAAAAGGTATTCCTAAAATCTTGAAGACATAATCTATTTTCAAGATTTCCTAGGACTTAAGAGTAACTCACTCATTAATATTTCCATTACAACAAATAATAAATTTTTGCTAATTGATCCAAGAACCAAATAACATGTAAAAATCCTTCACTCTAGCTAAAAGAGTATTAATATGTTGCAAAGAATTACTGATCATAAAAAAAGAATCATTTGCAAAGTACATGTTAAGTAATTGCATATTTTGATTATCAATTGAGATTTGGTTAATGCCATCTCTTTGTAGATCTTAATGTAGATTATGTAAAAGAAAGTTTGCAATAATAAGAAAATGATAGGAACCTAGAGAAAAACCTTGACAAAATAACTATTGAAGAGAAAATGAGAGCCTTAATCCAAAATCTGTAGCAACTTGAGGATTAGCATTAATGAGCAAGATACATAAAAGATGAATAAAATAATCAACAAATCCTAGTTTATAGAAATAATAAACAATAAAATTCCATTTTATCTTATCATAAGATTAGACATAACGTAACTTAATAAAAGCAATGTCTTGATTAGTATTAGAAGCCCAATGTATTTCCTCCTAAGCTACAATAACATTATTTGAGATATGTCTACCTTTAACAAAACTAATCTAGTTAAGTATAATGGTATCCTCAATAATCTTATAATTCAGCAATCCATGCATTTAGTTAAAATGTTATAAGTATTATTAAGAAGATTAATAGTCCTCCCATTTCCAATATGTTGAAGATCTCCATTCTAAGAAAGAGGAAGAATCACACCTTTATTAGTATTTTTATCAAAAACACCCTTCTTAATGGCTTATTGGAAAACATCAAAGAGATCTCCAACGTTGTCCCAATTCTTTTAAAAAATTTTAATAGGAAAAATGATGAACCATGATATTAGGGCCATGATATCACATCCGCGATATCAGGTTCATGATATCGGAGCTCAACAAGCAATATTGAGCATCTGATGCCAGGACCTACCTCATCACCTATAAATAAGAGGAGAGCATGCTTGGTTTGCATAGTTAGTCTTAGTCCCTTAGCCGAACTCTTGCAATTTTCCTTCCTACAAGTTAGAATCATTTTTGAGTGCCCGCAGTAGGAGTCATAAAGTGAACGAATCTTTATTTGAGCATTGTGTACCTCAGCACACCTTGTGGTCAGAAATAAAGATGAACTTTGTGATAACCCTTGCAGCATTCAGAATAGCTTATTTAATGTTATTTATAGTTATTTAATGCTTTCCTTAGTTAATTAATGTTCTCTCTCTCACCTTGTTAACTCTCCCAAGTAAGCACACTCAATACAACCACTTCGAGCATGTGTGGAACACTTGGTAACCCAATAATGATTATCATTTGGTAATCCCGGTAGTGTTGCACTGGTTTAGGATGTGTATGGCAAGTGGGAACAGATGTTGGTGTTAAGACTAGTTAGAGCATAGTCGATTAGTTAAATTAAATTAGTTAATTAATTCACTTCTCCCCTTGTAGCACTAGGACATAAAACATCATAAATATATAAAAAAATCATATACCTCAAGTTTACTTAACCACACAATCATGTTATACAAGTAAGCTTGGGAAGACAATGATTGACTAACCCGTCTGAGTTCTGTGAAGGCACATAAGCACTTAGTCCTTGGAATGCGACTAGATCCTGCATGTCTACTCGTATTCGTATGGTTGAGTGTAGGGATACCTCGCCACTCATCATTGGCACCGTTGCCAAGGACTTTGTTGTTTGTGTGCTAGTTAGAACTTAGGAAATCTTCCTATCATTGGAATGAACCCTTAGGGTTAATTATCTTACAATTATTGAAACAAAAAGTATTACACACTAAATAGACAATTATGTCTCCTTCTTCTTACGAGGGTGTTTCACCACCTAGGTCTGATACATGAAACAATCGGAGGCATAGCACACATGATAATCTGCCAGTCCCCCAATAGTTTTATGTCATATACATTCATCCTGATGAATATATATAAAACTTCACCATTATCATCCACTAGGAAGAACAACTGTGTTGGCGTGATTTAGAGGGTAACATAGTGTTACCTCCCAATCGCTCAGTCCTAGGCATGCTTCTTCATGCTCTTACACGAATTGGTATGTAGCACTTACAGGCAGAGTACATTATGCATGATCACAACTCGAGAGAGTATCGACCCATGGAGGCACAACGTCAAAGGGATCTACAACAGGAGAGACGTTATGAATCCATAAAGGGGAAGCTTTCTCAAAATGTTTCGTATGTCATGGGTGAAAATGAGGGTGGTGAACCTGCCTCAAGAGGTCTTCCACATAATGATGTTCCTCCCATTGACTTCAGTCAAGTAGTGGTGTATCAGAATCTTCACTCAACTATCCATAACCTAGATTCTAGTACCAATAGACATAAAGTGTCTGAAAGAGGAACACAAACACATGATAAAGAAGGACATTCTGATCGTAACCGCGATCAAGGCTGCGACCACTAAAGAGAAGGAAGTAGGCACCATCATGGTGACAGTCCTCTTCCATCTTCACCTTCATCATCTCCTCTCCCTCTCCTTCAGGATTGGAACACAGTCATAGAGGGAAAGACCCTAAGGATAATGGTAGGCGAAACAAAAATAATAGACAAAACAGTCAAGAAAGGGGATGAGGGCGTTCTAGAGAAATGCACCATGAAAGGAGGGAGAGTAGGGAACAACATAGGCATCATAGACATCATAGAGAATACGATCATGATGAACCCCTACTCGCTACCCGAAGTATGCTCAATATAACTAAGGCTATTAGATTCTTGACAAGGCACCAAAAAGATACTAGGATCAAAAGATTGGACATGAAAAATATCCCATGATTTGAAGGGGAATACAATGTTGATCCTCAAAATCATTTGCAAGCATTTCATAATGCATGTGCCTTGCAAAACATAGAAAATGAGTGGCAAAAACTCAAGTTGTTTTCACAGACACTAATCAAGGAAGCAGAAAGCTGGTACCAACCCTTAGAACTAGATTCCATTCACTGATGGAGTACCATGTTAGAACTATTCAATGATAAGTATCAAATGTACTCCTGAGTGTCCAACTTGCAAAAGCAAATCCAAGGATGGAAACAAGGAGGACATGAACCCTTGGATGCTACCATGGGCAGATATTATGCACTGTTACATCATTGCCCATGCCATGGTTACTCGTAGAGGGAACAACTACACCCTCTTGTAGATGGGCTTAAGCATGAAATGCGAAGAACCCTTGGGACTTATGCCCAAGGAAGGCTATCTGAACTTAGGGCCGATCAAGTACAAAGATTGTTGGAGCAAGTTCCTAAAGAAGAAGGTGAGTTAAGGAAAAGATAGAGTGTAGAAGAATATAATAGAGATCCTTCCCTCCGAAAGAAAGGAGTTAGATTTTGGGAGGATGAAGAAGATTCACCACTTGAAGAGATGGTTAATAGGAAAACTTTGCCCATTCAAAAAGTTGCATTAGAAGTATTGACAAAGGTGGACCAAATGTGGGAGTCCCTAGATAATAGATTTCAAATTGTTCTCAAAATAGTAGAGGAGTCTAGGGAACTAGGTAATGATCAAGAAAGGAGGAAAAAGAAAGAAACTGAATATGCATGTAATAAAGCTAAGGGCAAAGTTACCATCATTGAAGAGGTTTTGGATTCAAATATAGACAATGATGGTGGATGTAAGATATGTCAATATGATCATCCTAAGGGATGTTGCCCTATAATCTCACATTTATAGGATTCTGGGATGTATGCACTCAACCCACGATTAAACAGAAGGCAAACACCCCGAAGGTTACATTATCCCCAAGGTAACCCAAGACAGTTTCACCAACCCTTGATGTATTATCCAAGTGGAAGTCCATCACAACCAAATGAGTAGTACCAATAGTGGCAGCACACACAATCATGGGAAATGCCACCACCACGTCAATAGTACCCTTACCATTAACCTAACCCATATGGATACTACATGTAGCAGCTAATCTCTCCACGTGACTCTACTGGTCACGTCACTCCCCAGCCTCACTACCAAGCCCACGAATATTATAGAAATCCTTCTCCTAGGGGTAATGTTCCACAAACATACTATCCTTCTCATCCAGTTGCATCTCTTCCACCCTTAACTCCATTACCACCTGCTCCAGCTATGTAGGGTAAGCTTCCTGCCCAGCCACAGTGATGTAACGCTACAAGGGTTATTAATCCTCACCCTACTATTGGTTCAAACAACCATGTAAAGAAGAGACCTTTCTTTAGGACTGACAGTCCAACCAAGTCCTTGCAGTCACAAGCGGCGAACTCTCCAAAGGCCTCACCATCATTTGAAACTTTGGAACTCCCTTCAAACCAAAGGCCACATGCAACGCACACGATCATGTTAACGCATGTCATTACTGATTGGATTAAGGTTGGCCATCTTCCTAGGAAATTCTCTGATCCTAGGAGTCCTCTTATATCTTTACAAATTGTTGGAAATGAACCTTGTAAAGCTCTTTTAGATTCAGGTTCTAATGTTAACTTAATCTCTCAAAAAAGGTACAAAGCCTAGAACCTGCCTCCACTAAAAAAGAGTAACATTCATTTAGAGTTGGCTGACTAGTCCCATTAGGACTCATGGAGGACATTACCACCACTATTTGTGGATGGTCATATCCAGCCAACTTCCTAGTGATTCAAGTCAACAACTATAAGGGGGACTTCCCAATCATAATGGGAAGAGCATGGCTAAGCACAATTGACGCACACCTAGGAATACATGATATTTCCCTAGAGATATCAAAGGAAAATACGTTTAGAAAGGTCGAGCAGAAGAAATTTCCATGCATTGCATACAGTCACATAGGCTGTAATTGCATGCAAAAGTCTTGGTTCGTACAACATTTAACATTGTCTACATGTAACTCGTGTGCACAAGTAACTAACAAACAAAGATGCTTGTATGCAACAGCCATAAGATAGAAAGGCACCCAGTGGCTGACAGCTAACCAAGAGATCAATTCAACTATATGCATGGAACCAATTGAGGGTTTAACATGTACTTACATCGATAGCATAGACACATTAGAGCAAGTTCATTGCCAACTTCCAAGTTTTGACATTGAAAATATCAACTGGGGGAAGTTGAAAATACCTGATAACTTTAAGCAAGAGCCCCTTGTGTTAAAACCATTGCCCACCGATATGGAGTATACATTTCTCAAAAATGGAAAACTAGTAATTATTAATGCTAAGCTCGCTCCTCAACAACAAGAGAGACTGCTGAAAATGGTGAACAAATTCTCAAAAGCCTTTGCTTGATCATATCCCAAATTAACTAGAATAGACTCTAGGATATGCCAACATAGAATTTACCCTAACCCCTCCATGAAGCCTCAACGACAATCGTAGAGGTGATTGAACCCAAAGCTGAAGCAAGTGGTTAAAGAAGAAATTGAACAGCTTCTAAAAACTAGGTTCATCTACCCCATTGCTGATAGCGAATGGGTTAGTCCATTAATTATTGTGCCTAAAAAGGGAGGTAAATGGAGGATGTGTATAGACTTTAGGCTACTAAACATGGCAACATTCAAATATCACTTTCCATTACCATTCGTCGACCAAGTCTTAGACACCAATCAAATAGTTTTCTGGATGGGTACAGTGGATACAATCAAATACAAATAGCACTAGAAGACCAAGCCAAAACCATGTTCACAAGTCCTTGGGGGACATTTGCATACAAATAGATGTCATTTAGCTTGTGTAATGCTCCTACAATGTTTCAATGTTTGGTTCTAAGTATCTTTCAGTAACAAATAGGAAATGGTGTAGAGGTCTTCATGGATGATTTCTCCACCTATGGAGTAGACTTTGAATAAGCACTAGACTAACTAGAGCAAGTACTAAAATGATGTGTTGAAATCAATTTAAGGCTCAACTAGCAAAAAATCCATTTAATGGTCCAAGAAGGCATAGTATTAGGGCATAAGATTTCACAAACAAGGATAGAAGTAGACCTTGAAAAGATCAAAGTCATCCAAGGAATCACATGCCAACCTAAAACTGTAAAAGACATCTAATAATTCCTTAGACACATTGGCTATTATAGAAGATTCATAGAGAACTTTTCAAAAGTTGCAAAAACATTAGTTGAACTAGCAAAAAAGGATGTACCTTTTGAATGGACCAAGGAATGTGAACTAGCTTTCCAAACCTTGAAATAGAATCTTGTAGAAACACCCATTCTACAAGCTCCTAACTAGGCCAACCTATTCCATATAATGACTGATGCATCCAACTTTGCCTTGGGAACCATACTCATGTAGTTAGATGACCAAAAATGACCCTATTACATTCACTGCACAAGTCAAAGTATTGCTGGTGCACAACTTAGCTACACCACAATAGAAAAGGAGTAACTGATTGTGGTGTTTGCACTAGATAAGTTTAGGCACTATGTATTAGGCTATAAGGTATTTGTACACATAGACCATAGTGTAATTCGGTTCCTACTGAATAAACCAATGCTGAGCCCTCACATCATACAATGGCTCATAATCTTACAAGAGTTCGATCTTACGATGATAGATCATAAAGGCATCGAGAACATTGTTGCTGATCATTTCTCTCGGTTAAGATTAGACAACAAAGAGGATGAATATCCACTTTCTGATCACTTTCTTGATGAATTCCTCTTTGCAGGTGTAGTAAATAATAAATTAACCATGGAAATAAATTTGTATAGTAGCATTCTTACCTATCTCCTTACACAAGAAACACCACAAGAGTTAGATGTTAAAAAGAAATAGCAATTTCTACACTGAGCCAAATATTTCATGGAAATCAATAGCTTCCTTTATAAGGTATGTCCCGATGGCTTGGTTCGATGGTATGTTTCTAATGTAGATCAATTATGAGTTCTCCAAGACACTCATGAGGGCCTTTGTGGGGGTCATTACACAACGAGATGAATAGTCATTAAAATCCTACTTGCAGGATATTATTAGCCTACATTGTTCCAAGACACTCATCATTTTATCCAATCTTGTGAGCGTTGCCAATGTGATGGGTGAATGACTGCTAGAATGGAGGGTCCACAACAATGGATTCAATCCTTAGAACCTTTTAACATATGGGGAATTGATTTTATGGAGCCTATTACACCAATGTCTAATGAAAAAGCCTACATTGTTGTTGCTATTGACTATTTCACAAAGTGGGCAGAAGCAACTGCTGTTATGGACTATACATCATCTACCATTGCATGATTTGTTCAACATCAAATTGTAAATAGGTTTGGTATGCCTCGTGCACTTATTTCTAACAATGGTCACACTTTACAGGTGTGACTTTTCAAAAATTGATACAACGCTTGGGAGTCGAGCATAAACTAACTACACTATATTATCCTCAAGCGAACTGTCAAGCCGAAGTCACCAATAGGGAGATTACAAAAATATTAACAGGAATCATTAGCAAGTATAGGCAAGATTAGAGCACCAAACCAAATGATGCTCTTTGGGCATATTGCTCCATGTGAAAACTCCCTATAGGCTACTCTCCCTACTAGTTAGTGTACGGTAAACTTCCAACACTTCCTATTCAAGTAGAGCTCTATACACTATCCATGGCATGTAACCTCAACCTTGATCTTAATCTAGCATAGAAAGAGTGGCTGATGAGCCTTAACTTGCTAGATGAAAATCTATTAGTTGCCCTATCATCTAATGAATTTCATAAGACCTTTAATAAACAACGTCATGACCTGAAAATTAGAAAAGTTAAATACCAACTGGGAGATAAGCTTCTTTATTGGAACCCCACACACATGCTACAATACACTAAATTTCAAATGCTATGGGAATGACCTTATATTATTTATGCAACTTTTCCTTTAGGGGCCATGATGATTTCCAAACCTGAGAGCTTGGATAAGAAATTGTTGGTCAACATCCAACAAACCAAACCTTTCCATGAGTCTAGAATAGCCAGTACCAATACTACCTCTATTGGTGGACAACCTTGCTCATTATTTTGGATCTCCTCCTTCCAACTCAGTCATGGGGGAGATGGCCACCAATGCTAACCATTCTAAGCCCTCAACTATTTTTGTATTTTTGTATTACACATTTTTGTTTTACACATCTTTTCAATTGTACTTATTTTTGTTTTACACCATCATTCAAATTTTTACTATTTCTTTGTTTGATTTACTTTCATTCATCATACAATAAGTGCTCATGATGGTGAATTGTACTATAATGGTGTTGATTGCTAATGTTTAGGTTTTTACTTTTGATTTTCAATGTTGATACTAAGATATGGTTCTTTTAATAAAATAGGCAATGAGCCCATGTCATCCATTCCTCCATTCAACTCTATGGTCTCCCTTGTCTTGGAAATGTACTATCCCTTTTTCTAAATAAACTTATTAATGAATTGGTAACTTGGTATTCTTCAAACCAAGAAAAGACTCAATGGTTGAAAAGGGTATGACTTCAAGGGGACTCAACACACTTGTGCTAGCTATTCTCTTTAGTACTTGGATGCTTTTCATGGGTTTTTCACCATTCCACTGATGATCAAACATTAGGAAGTTGAATGAACTAAATAAGTCTTTGCATGGTGTGGTTCTCACAATAAAACAAAAAAAAACTAATGAGAATTCAAAGCACACCCCTTAGACATAATAACAAAATATGGGCTACAAACACTGGTTATGCCACTAGAAATACATGTTACTAATTCCTGAAGGCTCCATCTAACTAAGGCCCTTTTTTGCTTCCTGCTTCTTGCTTCCTACTCCTCTATCTTTCTCTCCTTGGAATGGTCATGACTCTATGAATGCATTCTTGTTGCTTCAAGAGGATAGGTTGGTCAAATGTGTTGATGTGAGGTCACTGAATGTGGTTTTTCGAATCTGGATTTGGAATGAATTCTATTCAATCACTGTAACCATATAATACACAAGGGACTTTACACAACCCTACTCTTGGGATTCCATTCCATTTTCTCCTCTCCTTCCTTATTTCTTCCCATATTCCACCTCATTACCAATTTTATGATCAGTCTATATCTTGGTTGAAGCATTGTTTATCTTTGGTAAGTTCTTGTGGGTTAGTTCTTAACCATTGTTTCATACGTCATTCCTAGAGCCTACAGACACTTTGGTTTGTAGGTCTGTTAGGGCATAAAAGGAATTAGCCTACTTTGGGGAGGACCCACTTACATTCCTTTATGATACAATCATTAAGTTCTTTCCCTTAAACATTCTTTACAATCAACCATTTCTCGTTTCATCCCCATCCATGACATCTGTTTTATTGGTTTCACCGTTGTTATTTCTCTTATCTTTCTTATTCCTTTAGTATTTCCACCCTATTGCTACCGGAGGTTTACTCTTAGTCATGGGGGTCCTGTGACAAATTTTTCCATTCTATTACCTATCTCACCCTACACCTTGGGTAGCTATCAGTTAAAAACCTCTAACCCAGTATCTGCAATACCCACAACCCAGCCAAGGTACTTCATATCGGGGCAAGGTATCAACTACATTGTATCTTATCTATCCTTGCTAATTCATGACTATGTTGTGTGTGTAGATGGTGACCATACGAACAATGGACTGGGATAGGAGGGAGCACTCGGGATGGATTGGAGCAAGAGCAATTATGCAAGGAACATGCTTCATCATGTGGCTATGGCTAGAAATAAAGACGAACTTTATGATAATCCTTGTAGCATTCAAAATAGCTTATTTAATGTTATTTATAGTTATTTAATGTTTTCCTTAGTTAAGTAATGTTCTCTTTCTCACCTTGTTAACTCTCCCAAGTAAGCACACTCAATACGACCACTTCGAGCATGTGTGGAACACTTGGTAACCCAATAACGATTAGCATTTGGTAATCTCGATAGTGTTGCACTGGTTCAAGATGTGTATGGCAAGTGGGAATGGATGCTAGTGTTAGGACTAGTTAGAGCATAGACAATTAGTTAAATTAAATTAGTTATTTAATTAGTTCACTTCTCCCTTTGTAGCACTAGGACATAAAACATCAAAAAATATATAAGAAATCATATACCTCAAGTTTACTTAACCATACAATCACGCTATACAAGTAAGCATGGAAGACAACGATTGACTACTCTATCCTAGTTTTGTGAAGGCACATAAGCACTTAGTCCTTGGAATTCGACCAGATCGTGCATGTACTCTCGTATTCATATGGTTGAGCGTAGGGATACCTCACCACTCATCAAAAACTATCAAAACCTAGAGCTATACCATTTGCTAAACTAAAGGCTATTGCTTTGCTTTCTTTCATAGTAATTTCTAGTTCAAGAATACTTCAAAGTGCATATGTTATAAGATGAAAAATATGCATAGTAGAGGCTTGGAAGGATTCCTTACTAAAACCTTCAAAAGAAAAAAATTAAGAAAAATGATTTTCTAAAAAACTAGTAATAGTTTGAGGATCTCTAATGATGAATGAAATGCCCTACCTTTTATTAACTTTATTAGCTTTATTTTTCATTTCTTTGGATCATTCAAGCAAGTTTCTAGTAAGAAGTGAAAATCCATAAGGATGTTTAGGATTACTAACAATAAGGTTCTAGTCTAGTGGTAAGACACTTAATTCAGAAATTCTAAGTCATGGATTTAATTCTAGTAGACAATGCTACTACATGAACTATATATATCTCAGGAATAGTTATAAGAATAAAAATTCGTAAACGCATCTCAAAATAAGTAAACATTTCCTTTATTTTTAGAATTTACTTTTTGTTATGATATACTATTTTATTGTATTTATTAATCTTAATATAATTTTTTTTATTTTACATCAACACCACATCACCCCCTTGGGTGCTTTCATATATATACTCCTTGAAGCATTAGAGATTTGGTTTTCCTTCCTAAAGAGCCTAGTAATGAAATAATCCCTTAAATGTTGGAACTTTGGATACTCTACTGTTAATTTCTTTCATGGATTAATCAAGGAGGATAGAAAAAGTAAACCATGTGCATGCATAAGATTTGCCTTAGAATTTGTTGTAACCAAACAAGTACAAGAAGGCATATGTTGTATGTACATATGTATGTATTTTGAGTGTAACAACAATGAGAATGAATGTTGTAGTAGAAGTTGTTATCATAACATGGGCATGAAGGATTAACATATAACATCAACCCCAAGCATTGGTAAAGAATGCATTTCCTAAGAAGGACGAGGAGGAAAGAAGGAAGGAACATAGTTATGTTTGTCTTTCTTAGGATAAAATGATCCAATGTTTTGGTAGATGCATGCATATGAACATTCCAAATGAAAATATGCAAGCATAATGTACATGTTAGCATGGTTCTCATGATTTTATAATGTTAAAAAAACTACACTAAAAGCTCATACAAATCACACTATCAAGCAAAAAAGATAATGTACCTTGGAATACCATGCAATATAGAATGCAAGTCTCTAGAAGTGACGATCACTTTTGAAAGCTAGAAAGTAAAGAAAAATCTAGCCTTCTAGAGGTCTACTACCTTGCCAAAAGTCACAACAACTACTATGCAAGCTATAGTATCTCATAGTTTAGTGGATCAGCCAATGGAATCTTTAGGAGCTTCTAAAAGCCACCAAGTGAACTAAAATGAAAACCATTGAAAGCATTCATCATTTTCAAAAGGCACTATGAGAGGACTATGATTCTCAATATCTCACACTACTCACAAAAATCTATCAAAAGTCTCTATAATGTATGGAAGCCACCAAGTAATAAATGTAGATCATCAGAAACATTCATCATTTCTAAAAAACACTACAAGAGGACTTTCAATTCACAATGTCTCTTAGTACTTGCAAAAATCCACTAAAATCCTCTACAATAATAAGAAGCCATCAAGTAAACCAAAATTTAGACCACTATTAGAAGACATTGCAAGAGGACTATGATCTACAGTGTCTCACAGTGCTCACAAAAACCCACCAGAAGCCACTACAATATTTGAAAGCCACTAAGTAAACTAAAATATAGATCACTGGAAGTATGCATTATTTCCAAAAGGAACTATGAGAGGACTAAGATTTGTAGTATCTCACAATGCTCACAAAAATTCATCAAAAGCCTCTATAATATTTGGAAGCCACCAAGTAAAAAAAAAATGTAGACCACTAGAGGCATTCATCATTTCTAAAAGGTAATGCAAGAGGACTATGATTCACAATGTCTCATAGTACTTGCAAAAATCCACCAAAGGCCTCTACAATATCTAGAAGCCACTAAGTAAACAAAATGTAGACCACCAAAAGAATTCATCATTTTCAAAAGACATTGCAAGAGGACTATGATTTACACTATCTCGCAGTACTCACAAAACCCCACTAGAAGTGCCTACAATGTACAAAGCCACCAAGTAAACTAAAATCTAGACCACCAGAAGCATTCATCATTTTCATAAGTTACTATGAGAGGACTATGATTCATAATGTCTCACAAGGCTTACAAAAATCCATCAAAAACCTCTACAACATTTGAAAGCCATCAAGTAAAAAAATGCAAACCATTAGAAGCATTCATCATTTCTGGAAGGCACTTCAAGAGGATTGCAATTTGCATTGTCTCCTAGTGCTTTCAAAAATTCATGAGAAGCCCCTACAATAATAGAAAGCCACCAAGTAAACTAAAATACAAATCACTGAGAGCATTCATCATTTGCAAAATGCATTGCAAGAGGACTATGATTCATACTATCTTGCAATGCTCACAAAAATCCACTAGAAGATCCTACAATATCCAAAAGCCACCAAGTAAGCCAAAATGCAAATCACTATAAGCATTCATCATTTCTAAAAGGCACTATGAGAGGACTGTGCTTCGTAGTATCTCACAGTGCTTGCAAAAATCCACCATAAGCCTCTACACTCTCTGGTAGCCACCAAGCAAAATAAAATGTAGACAACCAGAAGTACTCTTACTTTCTAGAAAGCACTGAGAGAGGAATGTGGTTCGTAGTATCTCGCAATGCTTGCAAAATGCCACTATAAGCATTTATAATATCTAGAAGCCACCAAGTGAACCAAAATGTAGACCAATTGAAGTATTCATCATTTTTCAAAGGCACTACAACATGACTACGATTTGTAGTGCTTGCAAAAATCCACTAGAAGCCTCTATAATATCTAGAAGTAACCAAGTAAACCAAAATACAAACAACTAGAAACATTCTTCTTTTTGAAAACACATTGCAAGAGGACTGTGATTTGCAATCTCTAGTAGTGCTTACAAAAACCCATTGGATGCCACTACAATGTCTAGAAGTCACAAATTAAACCAAAATTTAGATCACCCAAATCATTCATCATTTGCAAAAGGTACTACAAGAGAACTGCAATTCCTAGTATCTCATAGTACTTGCCAAAATCCACCAAAATCCTTTCCAACATCTGGAAGCCATCAAGTAAACTAAAATGCATACCACTAAAAGCATTCTTCCTTTTCAAAAAGTACTGCGAGAGGATTGTAATTCTTAGTGCTTGAAAAAATCCACTAGAAGCCTCTACAATATCTAGAAGTTACTAAGTAAACCAAAATGTAGATCACTAGAACCATTCATTATTTCTAGAAGGCTCTGCAAGAGGACTATGATTCACAGTGTCTCAAAGTGCTAGCAAAAATCCACCAAAAGCCTCTATAATGACACGAAGCCACAAAGTAAACCAAAATGCAAATCTCTAGAAGCATTCATCATTTCTAGAAAACATTGTAAGAGGACTATAATTTGTAGTGTCTCATAGTGCTCACAAAAAATCATCAGAAGCATCTACAATATCTAGAAGCCACCAAGTAAACAAAAATGTAGATCTTTGGAAGCATTCATCATTTTTGAAAGGCAATGCAAGAGGAATACAATTCATAGTATCTCATAGTGCTTGCAAAAATCCAGCAAAAGCCTTTACAATGACTAGAAGCCACCAACTAAATCAAAATGTAGAGCACTAGAAGCATTCATCATTTTCGAAAGGTACTATGAGAAGATTGTGATTTGGAGTCTCTCTCAATGCTCACAAAAATGCAAACCACTATAAGCCTTCATTATTTCTGGAAATCCACCAAGTAAACTAAAATGCAAACCACCAAAAGCCTTTCTTATTCCTAGAAAGAACGACAAGAGGACTACAATTTGTAATGTCTTACAGTGCTTGCAAAAATCCATCAAAAGCCTCTGCATTAGAAATTCATGAAGTAAACATAAATGCAAATCAATAGAATCCTTTATCATTTTCAAAAGACACTACGAGAGGACTATGATTCAAAATCTCTTATAGTGCTCACAAAAATCCATTAGAAGCCTCTGTAACATCTGAAAGTCATCAGTAAACCAAAATGCATATTACCAAAAGCCTTCATCACTTTCAAAAGGCACTATGAAAGGACTGTGATTCATAGTATCTTGCAATCCTCACAAAAACCCATCAGAAGCATCTACAATATTGAGAAGCCACCAAGTAAGACATAACAAATGATCCTAGAAGTCAAATGCATCATTGGAAGAAACAACAATTATGATGTGACTAGTAGTTCCTTACAATCGTTTAGTAGGATCTCATGAATAGACATTTTCATCTAAAAGCCATGAAATAGAAACAAATTCAATCTTCCAAAAGCTTGATACACTAATATGAGGATGTTAGGAAAATTCCTCCATAGCCTCCAATGTAAGACGACTTTTATTCATAGTACCTCATAGCTTAGTAGAGCAACCTCATAAGTCTCTACAGCTTTCAAATACGCCTAAATATGTTAATATGTATGTCACTAAAAGTCTTCTCTGCATATGAAAGGCATTGTGAACATATTATGACCTATAGTTAGTCGCAGTACTTGAGAAATTCCACCAGAAGATGTTACAGCCTTTGGAAGCCATCAAGAAAGATGAAATGCAACCTATTGAAAATCTAAAACCTCACCAAAAGCCACCATGACCACTATATGAGCCACACTTTCCTATAATTCTTTACAAAAAGTACTAGAACCAATTCCAGCATCTAGAAATTATAAAATAGAAGCAACTTCAGGCTTCTGAAAGCCTTGTTACAATCCAGAAGTCACTGTGTTAGGGCTACAATCCAAAGTTAGTCGCAGTGTGCAATACATTTCACTGGAAGCCACTATAGCTTCCTAAAGTCTATAAGCAAAAAGAAATATAATCTTTCAAAAGTGAGTAAGCTTCTAAATGGAATTATGAGAGAGTGCTACTTGCATCTAGTTAAACTATCTAAAACTATGACTTTGTGCTAATTGCAATGAGTCATAAGAAGATATGGATGACATTTCCTATTATAGATGTCAAAAGTTAAAAGGGAAAACCAGTATTTTAGGTTTTGAAACTCTCACTGGATCCATTTTTCATTCTTAAATTCTAAAAGGTTTAACTTCTAAATTTTCTTAGACTTTTGAAAGCTCCAATTTTTATTAGTTTAAAGGCTTTCAAAAGCATAAATTTTAATAGCTATAAATGCTTCTAGAAACAAGATTTTAAACTACTATACAAGATTTCATAGGCATGCATTCTAAAATTTTACTTATAAAAGGTGACATTACTACATGAAAATTTGAAGTTTTACTTCTAGAAGCTATATTACCATTACTTAATTAGCTTCTAGAATATCAATTTGTAGTTAAAACTTTTAATTTTGGAAGCCATAACTACTTATTGGCTCCAGTATTATTTATAGATATGAAAATGTTGGCTTTCAAAAACAATTTCCCTAGTTGAAAATTGTGTAGTTTGTACTAATCATTAAGCTTCTAGAAGCCATTGTTTTTACTACTTATGATATATCCAAAAACAAAAATAATGTTACAAAATTAAATTTCGAAAGTTTCACTTAAAGTTAAAAAATTTTCTTACAAGAACCATGAATAGTTTAGATATGTTTCACAACAATAAAATATTTACATTAATCCATAAAAAAAAGGTAACTTTCAATTTTTATCACAAGCTGTCACATTAATCCATGAAATGCTTCGTAATAGTGAAAATGTTTAGTGCTAGTGCTACTTCATTTATGGTACAACCCTAGTGTAATAGTATTTCCACGAATCAACATAACGACAATAACAAGCATCAAAGTGTAGGAAATTTTGGCAGAGAGCATACAATACATAAAAAAGAAATTTTTTACATGTTAATAAAAATAAACCATTTTGGAAGCCTTGCCAAGTTATGACAACAAAGTCCATGTACATGCCAATTGGTTCCTCTAATAAAGCCAATAATCTATACATTTCTCTTTTAATTGTTAAAATGGTTTTTAAGTGGTTATAACAGCAATCCCAAAATTTATTTAAAAATAAAAAATAACAAAATAATTAATTTTACTACAACATTTGTTATTAAATACTCTTAAATATCTAGGGCTACACTTAGCCACTAATTATAATGTTATGATTGAGACACAAGCCAATAACCCACGATGATAATTAGAGCATGACTGAAAAAATATATATACATGCTAAACTTCAAAGAAATTAATTTGCCAAAAGAATAGTAGGTAGTGCCATTGATAAGGATGGAAGGGATTTAAATAAGAGTTACTAACTACATGTTCATGGTTTGCATATGGTATTTTTGATTTTTCCTTAATGACTCTTAGTTTTCTTTACTATATTACTTTCTAGTTAAAATACCATGAATCTTCAGTAGTTTTTCCCTTATAATATAATCATCTTTCTAGCATTAGTTGCCAAATACAAATATATTATACATGCCTAAGATTAGTGTTCCAATGATAATTAGTAATGAAAAATTTATACATAGGCACTTCAAAACAAGTAAGACATTGATAGCTTTTCAAGAACATATCTGAGTAGTAATGGCATTCAAAACAAGCAATTAAATTTTTGCAACATTAGACATACCCTTTATCTATAATGGCTCTTGTAATTGTCGAAAATACCATCACATTTTTACCATGAACTAAACATTTGTAATGTAGTAGATCATCCATCCTTATGGACTAAATTAATAATTCAACTTGTAATCAATAAACTTTGCAAAATGTACAAGAATTTACATATTCTAGGATATCTTTAAAGGTAACCATAGCTAGTTGTCAACTTTAGGATTTTTTGGTAAATTTTTTTCATGAATTCCTACACACATGATCTTAGATCATTTAACCAAAAGGTAAAATAAAACTTTTGCAATCAAGATTAAAACTAAAAAAGCTAAAATCTTAGAATTCCAACTTAAAACATTGTAAAAAGAAAGAAAGAATACTTGATTACTAAAGATGCATAGTTTTTAAGGTCAATGGCAATAAGAAACATTATCATTATTACACTTAAAATCTCTACATCAATAAAATAATTAATAATAAAATTTGATATTCAAGATTATATAGAAATGAATTGATCTATCCTACGTAATGACATCTTAAACATATTCAACCTTGATACATGTAGCTTAATTAATGTCTATGGCTTAGATATTAAGAAATTAAAAATTAACTAAAAGCTTCTATGAGGAACCATTATTTGGAATTATGATAAGGTGCATGTTTCTCAAGACATAAGTGGGTTAAAGACTAGGCAAAGCAACTTGAAAAGGTTAGGCTCTTGTTCATCCACTAATCCTACTATAATCCTACTTGGTGGGATGAGCATGGAGGCTCCATGTGATGATTTTTAATTAAAGGTTTCCATGAATACAATATGGTTTAAGTAACCCAACAAAACATACTAAAATCATAAAACTAGAAAAGAATACTAAGAGGCAACTAACTTCAATAATGTCCTAATATGAGCGTGGTGTAGGGACACCTCTCTCGATTCCCTTGTCCTTCCCTACATGTATGTTTTACAAGTTTCATACACTAGAGAGACAACTTGGAGGACTAAAAGACATCTTGGCTAAGACATGGAAGTAACAGAAGACTTCTTGAATTTAAAGGAGATGACTCAACTGAATGAGAGATTTCTTAGAAGGCATGTCTTGGGCAAGTGATGAGTGGCAAGGTACCCCTACACTCAACCATATGAATACGAGCGTTACACACGTGATCTAGTCGAACTCTGCAGACTAAGTGCCTACACGCCTTATGGAACACCTAAGGTTAATCAATCGTTCTCCTCCCAAGCTTACTTGTATTTGTCATGGTTGTATGGTTAAGTAAGCTTGAGGCATGTGATTTTTATATCTTTTATGTTTTCATTGCCTATGCTAAGAGGGAAAAGGGTGAAGAGACTAAGTAACTAACCTGCACTAACTAAGCTTTAATTATCCTAGCATCAGTATCTATTCCCACTTGCCGTTCACACCCTAAACTAATGCAACGCTGCTAGGATTACCAAACACTATTCGTTACTAGGATTACCAAGCATAACGCACGTGCTCGAAGCAGTCGTACTGAATGCACTTAACTATGAGAGTTGAGGGTTGAGAGAGATTAAGTCCTTAAGAAAGAATTTAAACAATTAACAATAATTAAAGTCCTAATTATCTTAGTCCATGCACTGCAAGGTTTATCCAAAAGTTTGTCTTTATTTCCGTACACAATTGTGTGCTCAGATATAGAATTGCTCGAATAAAGATCCGTTCACTTTGGGACTCCTACAACAGGCACATGGAAATTATTCTATCTCTGGAATGGTAAAACTATCAAAGTTTTGCTAAGGGTCTAGATCTAGATGGAGAAACAAGGGAGAGCTGCCTCTTATTTATAGAACTGGCGGCGGGCTATGATATCGCATACGCGATATCGCAGGGAAGGACATGTACAGCGTACGTGATATCACGTCCCATCATACCCCCATGACTAAATAAAAACTTGTCCTCGAGTTCCTTATAAAATATTGGGAAGGTATGGGATTATTGACTTGAATGGAACTAATGGTGAATGGGATGACATGTGAATGGATCATCATTACAAAACATGACAAATCTGGTGTTCACGACAACAAGAGTGAACACTTTATACATTTGACATCAGACCTTATTTGGCAGCTAAGAGAGAAGAGAGAAGAAGTCTACTGCTGCCAATGCCAAGATTACGCCTTTCGTTGTCCATCCATAAGCGCACCATCAATCTTGCTCCTTGCATAACTGCTTCAGCACTAATCCATTCCAAGTGTTCCCTCCCAGTCCAATCTGTTATTGTATGATTGCCATCTACACACACAACACAGTCTTATATTAGCAAGGGTAAACAAATCACAATGAAGTTGATACCTTGCCTCAGTGTAAGGTCCATTGGCTGAGTTATGGCATGGCTGATATGGATTCTGGAGATATACTAATGATGACTACCTAAGGTGTAGGGGTTAGAAGAAAATTGAGAAAATTGGACCAGGACCCCCATGACTAATCATGAACCTCCGATAGCGAGAGAATGGAGAAAAAGAAAAGGAACAAGAAATATGGAGAAAAAGAAACAACTATAACGCCGATGAAAGGGATGTCTAGGATGGAAATGAACAAAATAAATGGTGATTTTAGAAATGTTTAAAGGAAAGAAATTAACAGATGCACCAAATAGGAATGTCAATGGATCCTCCCCAAAGCAGACTCATGCCCTTAATGCCTTGATAAACCCACATTCAAAGAGTCCATAGGCTCTGGGAATGTCATTTGGAAACAAGAGTTAAAGTCTTAACAACAAGAATTTACCAAAAAGAAAACAATGCATCCACCAAGATATGGACTACTGATACAACCGGTAATGAGGTGATAAATGGGAAAAGAAGGATGGAAAGAAGAGAATGGAATGGAATCTCAAGAACAAGGTGGTGTACAGCCCCTTGTGTATTTAATGATTAATGTGACTTAGTAGATCCCATTCCAAGTCTGGCCTCAAACAAACCACATCCAGTGACTTCACATTAATGCATTCGGCCAATCCATCCACCTGAAGTAACAAGAATGCATCCCTCAAAGAGCCACCACCATTCCGACAAAATGAAGGAGGAGAGAATAGGGTGCGAGAAGGGCCTTAGTTAGAGGGAACATGTTTATTTTAGTTCCATAACCAGTGCTTGTAGCCCAAATGATTATTTCGTCTAAGGGATGTGCTTTGAATTCTCACTATATGTTTTTTTTTTGTGTTTTTGCGTGAGAACCACACCATGCAAAGACTTATTATTCTTATTTACTGAGCTTCCCAATAATATGGCAATCATCGGAATGGTAAGAAAACTCAAGAAGAAAACATTCAAGCACCCAAGAGAATGGCCAACACAAATGCATCAAATCCCCTTGAAGTCACACCCTTTTCAATCCTTGAGTCCTTCCTTAGTTTGACAAATTCTCAGTCACCAATTCATTTATAGTTCTTATTATTTTGAAGAAAAGGGACTGTACAGTTCCAAGCCAAGAGAGACCATAGAAAGTTATGGATGCGTGGATGACGTGGACTCATTGCTTGCTATATCAAAAGAACCATACCTTAGTATCAACATCGTGACTTAAAGGTAAAAACCAAACATTAGCAACCAATAGAAAATAGTTTATACTATCATTAAGAGCACTTATTGGGTGACAAACTTACCAAAATGGATAAGACACACACAAATAAAAGAAAAAGTATAAATGATGTTGTACAATAAAAACAAGAAAAGTTAAAGAAATTTGTAAAATAAGAATGTGCAAAAAAAAAATGTGTAAAAGAAAACTTAAAAGAACTGAGGGCCTCAATTGATTAGCATAGATGGCCATCTCCCCCATGACTGAATTGAAAGGAAGGGATCCAAAATAATGAGCACTTATTTGAATTTTTTAGAAGTGTCCAACTTCTCCCAATTGATGTTTTAAGATTAAGGGTTGAAAGTCGACGACGCTCATACTCCAATGTATCTATGCTTTCGTTGTGGTTGCAAGTTGTTCCCCCAGTTAGTTCCATGCATATTGGTGGGTTGCTCTCTTGATTAGCTATCAACCACTGGGTGTTCTCTTGTTGTGTGGTTGTTACATACAGGCACCTTTCTATCTAAGTTTCCTAGGCACACCGGTTGCATACAGGAAATGCTGAGCACTCCTATACATCATCACCCTCAATATCATTGTATGTGATGGATGGAACTTTCTTCTTCTCAATCTTTCCATAAATGTCTTCCTTAGATATTTCCAAGGAAAGATTGCGGATTCCTAAGCATGCTTTTATGGTACTTAGCCATGCCCTCCCCATTATTATTGGGAAGTCCCCTTTGTTATTGTTGACTTCTATCACTAGGAAATCAGCTGGGTATGACCAACCACACACAGTGGTAACGATGTCCTCCACCAATCCCAAGGGAATAGTGATGGACTGGTCAGCCAACTCTAGTTGAATATTGCTCTTCTTTAGCAAAGGCAAGTTCTAGGGGTTATACATCTCTCGTGATATTAAGTTGACTCCGGAACTTGAGTCTAGAAGAGCTTTACGAGGTTCATTCCCAGCAACTTGAAGGTAGATTAAGGGACTTTAGGGGTCAAAGAGTTTCTTGGGAAGGTGGCCCACCTTTATCTAATCAGTGATGGTATGTGTTAACATAACCATATGTGTTGAGCTCTGTTGTTGGTTTGAAGGGAGCTTTGAAGCCTTACTTGATGGAGGCGTGGTCATAGACTCAACCACTTGTGGTTGTGAGAGCTTGTTTGGGTTGTTGGTTCTAAAGAAAGGTCTTCTCTTTGTACAATTGTTAGAACCAGTGGTGGGTTGAAGGTTTATAGCTCTCATAGCATTACATTGCTGTGGTTGAGTGGGGAGTTTCCCTTGCATCGTTGGAGTAGGTGGTAGTGGAACTATCAGTGTAAGAGATGCAAATGGATTCGAAGGATGGTATGCATGTGGGGTGTCTCTCCCAGGAGAAAGAGTCTTAAAATACTCCCAAACTTGGTAGTGACATTGTGGGGTCATGTGATTGACAGAGTCACTAGGAGAAACCAGCTGCTGCACGTAATAGCCATATGGATCTGGTTGGTATCGTTGCCTAGGTGGTGGCATCCCCCATGACTGTGGGTATTTTCCATTGTTAGTGTTGCTCAATAGGTTGTGGTGGAGTTTCACTTAGATAATACATTAAAGGTTGGTGAAACTGCCTGGGTTACCTTGGGGATAAGGTAACCTTCAGGGTGCTTGCTGTTGGTTAAGTCTTGGGTTGAGTGCGTACACCCCAAACTCTTGCAGATGTGAGATTATTGGGCAACATCCCTTAGGATGGTCATATTGGCAAATCTTACATCCACCATCATTGTTCGTATCAGAGTCCACAACCTCATCGGTGATAGTCATTTTTCCCTTACCCTTGTTATGTGCATGGTCTGAATCCCTCTTCTTTTTCTTATCATGGTCACTACTTCGCTCCTTAGACTCCTCTACAATTTTGAGAACGATTTCGAATCTACTGTCTAAGGAGTCCCACATTTGATCTACCTTAGCTGACACTTTGTTTGTTAACTTTTGAAGTGGCAAGGTTTTTCTATTCACCAACTCTTCAAGTGGTGACTCATCCTCTTTCTCACAGAATCTTACTCCCCTCTTTCGAAGATAAGGATCGTGGTTATACTCTTCCACGCTTTCTCTTTTCTGTAGCTCCCCTTCTTCCTTAGCTACTTGCTTCAACAATCTATGAACTTCATGGGACCCAAGTTCAAATAATCTCCCTTGGCCATATGTTCCAAGGGTTCTCCTGGTTTCATGTCTTAGCCCATCTACGAGATGGCGTAGTTGATCCCGTTGTGCATAACCATGGCCCAGACAACGATGTAGCAATGCATGATATCGGCCCATGGTAGCATTCAAGGATTCATGATTAGCCTGCTTCCATCCTTGGATCTGTTTATGCAAGTTGGACACTCGGGAGTACATTTGATATTTATCGTTGAACAATTCTAGCATCGTACTTCACCTTCGAATGGATTCCGGTTCTAAGGACCGATACCAGCTTTCTACTTTTTTCCGAGTTTCCTTGGGAAAAAATTTAACTTTTGCCACCCATTTTCAATATTCTACAAGGCACAGGCATCATGGAATGCCTATAAGTGATTTTGCGGATTAGCATTGTATCCCCCCTCGAATCGTGGAATATTATTCATGTCTAGTCTCTTGATCCGACTATCTTTCTAGTGCCTTGTAGGTATTCTCACAACCTCTGTAATGTCTAACATACTCTGGGTTGCTAGTAGGGGTTCTTCATTGTCATTTCTTTCATGGCGTCTATGATGCCTACGCGGTTCCCTACTTCTCCTTCTTCCATGTCGTGATTCTCTCGAATGCTCTCGTCCTTGCTCTTGACTCTCTCGTCGAGGTCTCTCATCTTGGTTACCCTTATCCTCACGGTTGGGCTCTTTGTGACTACGTCCTGATGTGGAAGAAGAGGGTGAATGATGCAATGAAGGTGAATAAGAAGGGGAACCATTGCCATGATGATGTTTCTTACCTTCTCTTCGGTGGTTACGGCCCTGATCGTGATGACGATTCGAATGCCCATCCTTGGCATGTGTTTGTGTTCCCTCAGTGAACAGTTGGTGTTCATGGGGATCAAAACTAGGATTGTGAATCGTGGAGTGTAGGTTCTGATACCCCACCTCCTCACCATTGTTAGGAGTGGAAACATCATTTGATGGAGAACCTGTTATAACTGGTTCACCATCTCCAATTTCGCTTAGGACGTGCGGGACCCCTTTGCCCTTGAACGATGTATGGTAGCTCTCCTGCCGCAAGTCCCTTAAACGTTGCACCGCTGTGGGATGGTAATCCCTTGTGTTGTAATCACTTGCAACGTATTCAACGTATAGCTATGTCATGCCTATCCGTGCAAGAGCACGAAGGAGCATGTTGGGAATTGCACAATCTGAAGATAACACTATGTTAACTTGCAGGTCTCGTCAACACAGTTGTTCATCCTGATGGAGGATAAAAGTAAAGTTGGATATATACTCATCACGATGAGTATATACCACCTGATACTGTTGAGGAACTGGTGGTTCTTGGTTATGTATGTTGTGCCGCCGACTGTCTCTTGTGTGATCCCTAGGTCGTGAAGTGCTTTTATGAGAAGAAGAAGACATTGTTATCTTGTCGGTGTGCTATTGACCATTGTTTAAATTTTCTTCTGATTAACTCTAAGGGTTCGTTTAAGCTTCCCAACGATGTGGATGATTTCCTATGTTCTACTTAGTGCACAAACAACTTAGTCCCCAACAATGGCGCCAATGATGAGTGGCGAGGTACCCCTACACTCAACCATACGAATACGAGCGTTACATGCGTGATCCGGTCGAACTCTACAGACTAAGTGCCTACACGCCTTGTGGAATACCAAAGGTTAGTCAATCGTTGTCCTCCCAAGCTTACTTGTATTTGTCATGGTTGTATGGTTAAGTAAGCTTGAGGCATGTGATTTTTATATCTTTTATGTTTTCATCGCCTATGCTAAGAGGGAAAAGGGTGAAGAGACTAAGTAACTAACCTGCACTAACTAAGCTTTAATTATCCTAGCATCAGTATCCATTCCCACTTGTCATTCACACCTTGAACTAATGCAACGCTGCTAGGATTACCAAACACTATTCGTTACTAGGATTACCAAGCGTAACGCACGTGCTCGAAGCGGTCATACTGAATGCACTTAACTNCAATATCGTATCCCATCAGCAAGACATCTTGGCCCAAAAGGAGATGTCTTGAAAAAATAGTAGATATCTTTCCATGGAGTTGGATTGACACAAACATATCTTCCCAAGGTTAGAGATGACTCGTACAAATAAAGAAACTTCCAAAAATAGCCATCCCAATTCTAGGAATAGTTAGAACATGATGCAAAAGGATGGAAATAGTTAGCAAGACAATAACCCGCCAAGCCCTAAAACTAGCAACACATAGCTCGCCAAGCCCTAAAATTGGCAACACAATGACCTACTAGGGCCTAAAATTGATGAAGCCATCGCTTGCCAAGGCCTAAAATTGGTGGATATGTGGCCTCCCTTTTCATTTTCATATACACAATGACTGATTTGTACTTTAATAATTACATCTCATTTTATATTTTTCATTTCATTATATCATATTTCCAAATTTTACTTTGTAGCCTTGTTATATAAAAATACAAAAATATAAAAGACTGAAACACAACAACCATAGCCACACTATGTGACAATAAAAAGAATACATAAATGTTCATAGCCATAGTTGCATTGTGCAACATACAACACCAAAAAATAATAATACATGATCTATAGAGCTATGATAGCCCAAGATAACTATAACAATAATACAAAACAACTAGATATAACAAGTCCATCAATGGAAAAAATACAGCCATGGGAGAAGGACCATTGTCAACACCATTGCCAAAGCCATCACTGTTGCAAAACATCAAACCATTAGAACATGTACTAGCATTAAAATCAATAAAACATAAAAATTCAACAACTTCAACAAGCGAAATCAAGATACATGTTAGCCAAAATTTATGAAATACAATTACACTTAACATAAAGCTTAAACAATAAAGACAAGGAATACCCTCCACACATTGGAGTTAGAAAGAGATCATAAAGTTACCAGCTGATACCAATACATGTTGCAATGTTTCAATGGGAATCCTGTTTGAGACCAAGGTTTTTGACTCTTCTTTCTAGTATTGTATTTGTCTCCAATAACCCCAAGCCTAGAAAAAAAAACAAGGAGCCAAAGGAAAGGCTTCAAGAAATAGTAGATAAAAAAGCATAGGATGAACTAGTTAGTGATGTTGTATAAGAAGATAGTGAAAAAGAGCCATTTTCTTCTTATACTACACTACTTAGATTTGGTTTACAGGTTATCGTTACCATGTTTGCAGGCTACTTGTTTGGCCATTTAACATTCTGCTCACTTTTTGGTAACAACCCAGCAATGAAAGCAACAAGTGGAATATTTGGATTGCTTTGTAGGATGTTGCTTCAAACCGTTAATTTTCTTTTCAAAAGTTCCTTCACAAGATTGCCATCAACAAAAACCAGCTCATCAAAAGCAGCCCCATCTCATATTAAAATGAAGAAAACTAAATTGTTGTAGCAGAGTCTATTGTAAAACAAAAACCGATTCTGCTGAAAATGTTACTGGAATAATAAATGTTATTCGAAAGGTGACAATATCTATCATTGTTTTCAATAAAATATTATTTGAACTAAAAAAAAAAAAAAAGCATACGGAGCTTTTAATTTCAGCTGGTTTATATTTGTTTCAAAATTCACAAACATGGTTTTCTTTTGAGAAAACATGGTGGATCAAGGCTAGAATTTCAAGAATTACCATAAAATGTAAGTTTTTCATCATTTAAGTAGAAGAAAAATTTGTGAAGGGCCAGTAACGGACAGCGCTGGCCCTGCAGAGGGCTGCGCTCCAACCCTGTAGACAGACGCGCTGGCCCTAGAGCAGGCCATACAGTCCCAGTCCGTCACTGGCCGCTCTTCTGTAAGCCCACAACAACACCTGCTAATGAGCCCCTGCTTCTTCTTCTTTTTGAGTTCATCCATTGTGGCCTTGTTTTTGCACCAAATCTTGATTACCAGGTCAAGCTTTCCACTCCACCCCACCCTGCATGGCATGATGCCTCCCTCATTGTGATTCAGGCCCAGTTCAACAATGTGATGAAACCCCTTCTACTATATTTCCTCCATCATACCGACCGCCTCCTTCTTCATGTTTCAATGTCTCTACCCATACAAGCGAGGTTTATGCCAAGTCCAATGGCATGGCATCCTGCCCCTCTGAATCTCCCTGTTCAAGAAGGTGCCAACCATAAGCATCCCACCTTGATCAGCACCACCAAAATCCTTCCACATACATGCTCTGACTCAAGTACTTCATCTTCAGCGTTGCCAGCATTACTGCTCTTCATCTTCGGCGTTGTCCATGGAATCCACAAGCAAATCCTTCACGTCACTGTCATGTCCGGCGTGTAATCTCCATTGCCTCACGCGCCTTCCGTTGCAGAGGTGCCCTGGGTGTTGATGGGCTTCAACCTCAATATTCCAGGTCTTAGCTAACCGGCCGCCTTCGGAATTTCTATTTTGGCTTCCATACGATGCTGGACCATCGTATGAACACATAAAAACTTCTATTTTGATTTCATATTATAAAGACCAAGTTCCATACGATGCCCAGCTTATGGTCATTTCATGGACACATAAAAATTTTCATTTTTGATCTCATACGATGGAATTCAAATTCCATAGGATGCCTAGCGTATAGGCCATCATATGGAAACAAAAATTTCCATTTTTGATTTTATATAATAGAAATCAAATTCTATATGCTACATAGTGTGTGAACAAAAAAAATTGCTAATTTCCCTTTCAAACTCACCCTACAATGCTTAGTGGACTCTTGGAAATAAGAATAAAACAAACAAAATTCTTTATTTTTATTTCAATACGCTAGATGTGAGAAAGGTGTGAGAGGATCAACTAGATACATTGAATCTGGACCTGAAACTGACCATAGCCTCTACATGCTAGGAAATAGAAATTTGTGAACTTTTCTAAAGTGGTCTAACCATGGAAGCCCATTATTTTAACAATTTATAACCCTTCTTTTTTCTAATTTTGATAATTCATAGCCTATTTTTGCTAAACTTTGACAACTTATAGCCTATTTTATTAGAATTTTGTCTATCTTAAATATATAATGACTAAAATATATATATACTAAATTTAATTAATCAATACGATTTTGACCTTGCTTGTTTTATTTAAACTTGTTTAACATTGTTTCCTGTATTTAATTTTGTTTTAAACTTATTTTTACTTCAGTTTACCTTGTTTTTACTTTGCTGCTACCTTATTTAGCCTAGTTTTACCTTGCCTTACCTTGTAGTGACCCTACCTTGCCTTGTTTAGCCTTTTGTTACTTTGCTTTAACCTTGTTTGACCTTATTTTATAATATTTCACATTATTCTAGTGTTGTTTAATGATTTTAACATGCAAATGCCACTTGATGTGCTTGTGTTGACATATAGGATTAAGCTATTAAGATGAGGAAGCGATTCAACTAGCCTTTGAGCCCAAGTGGATCCTTATGGTGATGTTGTTCAACCAAGTTACCCCTAGATGCCTAAATTCACAACCTGCAAGCCTTTGACCATGTAGCCTTAATGCCTTAAAATGGCTTAATTGCCCTTGACCTTGAAGTCACAAAGCATCACACAAGATTCCTTAGTGGAATTCCCTATTTCAAACCATGATGGTGAGGAAACAATGCATGAAACCAAGTTCCGTACCGGAACCTAGCTTACTCAAGACATCACCAAACCCTTGCAAGACAATATTAAAGCCTTCACATGACCTTAATTACCTCTAACAATTAACATGTTTGCTTTTACTATTGTTTGCCTTTGTTTACAAGTTTGAACAACTACAAATGGTGTTGATAACTCTTGTGCCCTACAAGAAGTGAGATTGCATGACCTCATATCTTTTTTGGCATCTCAAAGCACTACAAACTTTTTCTGAATTTTCAAAGCACTAAAAAGAGTGCTCATGTTCCACCAATTGTAATATATAAGGACCTATATCTTCTTATGATTGTACATGACCTCCTAAAATCACATGTACTCTTTGACTTGTTTTATTATTCTCATGGAGCTGTGTTTGTAGGATGATGCTTGAAGTCACCGCAAAAGTATGACTCATCGTAGTAGTAAGTTACCACATAACCTCAATGCATGAGATGTAGTTAGCTTATTTGATCTTGCCAATAGTGCTTTCCTCACATCACTTCTATCACTGACTATACAACGCCACTTCCCGTAAGCTAAATTATAGCCTTTCATACCTTGTTAACATTGAAAACCAATGTTTGAAATTCATGCACCATGGCCTTGTGACATCTTCTCCAACATGCTTTAGTACATCTCATTTAGCAAGAAAGCAAAATCCAGTTTATTGAATGTAACACATCTAATTCAACATGAAGTCAAAAACCAAGTTTACTAAATGTAATACACCTCATTTAGTGAGAAGGCAAAGTTCAGTCTTGGCAACAAATCACAATGAAGGTTCTACCTCTCAACAAAAAAAAAAAGAGGGAAGAAAATGCCAAGAAAGTAAAGAGGTCAATATAGTCTTTAATGTCTCTTTCTCTCTCAAAAAAAAACTAGAAAAGAGAGAGAGTTAAATGGCCAAAGAAGCCTTGTCACAAAGTGTTGGTTGCTCCTCACATTATCAAGTAACCAGCACTCCATAGCATGAATACTTCTTCAGTCAGCAAGCATGTTGCTACCTTTCCAATAGCCATGAAGTCAACATTTGGAATTCCATGTTAACCTCTACCCCTGATGACCAATATAACCTTTATCATATCCTAAGCTCTTTACATTCTATTATGACCTTATCTCACCACTATGAGCACTTCTTAGCATGGTTTGACAACTACAGAATCAAGTGTGCAGGGGAAACATTGGTGATGCATCCATGATGGTGTTTTGCATTCTTTGTTGATGTATTTTGGGTCAATCCTAAAAACATCAATAAAGAGGGGCCAATGAAAAACCTCAAAGAAAATTTTATGTTACAATGTAAAGGCTTGTAGCCCAAATTTTCATTTTAATTTGGTGAAAATAAAGGTAGAGACAATTGCCTTATTTTCCCAAAGATCCTATATTACAGCCTTGTATGAATAGTTCCAAGAGATTTTTCAATGTAAAAATGAGATTTGTAGCCCACAAGCTACAAATGTCAAGTATCTCAACTTTTGAAGATCAAAACTATCTCATAGGTAATGAAGTATCATTGAGTCACTGCGTTGACAGGGTCGCATATACACGGCCGCGTCGATGCGGGCCCATCTACGTGGGCCCATCGACATGGCCTTCCTACGTTGACATGGCCCCATTTATGCAATCGCCCATCTTGGCCTATAAATAAGAGGGCCTTCCACCTCATTTAGGCATCCTTCAGTTAGTTGTAGCGAAGCTCTTGCAATTTGTTCCCACAGGAGATAGAATATTTTCCAAGTGCCCGCAGTAGGTGTAAGAAAAGTGATTAGCTCTTTATTTGAGCGTTGATGTATCTGAGCCCATTGGCGTGATGGCAATAAAGACGAACTATTCAAGCATTCCTTGCAGCATTTGGACTTAGCTATTTTATGCATTTAGTAGTTTAATATATCTACGCTTTGTTAGTTACATGTTAATTACTTAAGTTTCTATTATTAAAATTTTAATCACTATTGTTCATTCATAATTCATAAAGACCATAAGTACGACCATCTCGAACGTAAATCAAACACTTGGTAAACCCAGTGACACTTAACGTCTGGTAACCCAAAAGTGTTAGGAAATGCTCAGAACGCGCTCGGAAGATGGGACCAGATACTTATGTTAGGAATAGTTAGAATATAAGTTAGGATAATTAAAGATTAGATAATAGTTATTCCTTACCTTTCATACCTTAAATTAGCCGCCAAAAGATATGCAAAAAAAGCTATAAAAATCATTAGCCTTAGTCTCACTTAACCATCGTAAACGGAACATCACAAGTGAGATTAGGAAGATAATGACCATTCTAATCTAGAGTTTCACTGGTTAGAGTCTAGTGTATGTTAAGTACTTACAGTCTACAGAATTCAATCGGGTTGCGTGTGAATGCTCGTGATTCGTATGGTTGGGTGTAGGGGTACCTAGCCACTCATTATTGGCACTGTTACCGGGGACTATTAAGTCTTACATCCATCATCTAACCTTAGTGAAATTATCATTCAAGTCATTGGAACAGACCCAGGATAGAGATATTTATGCACGCTAGGCGGATTAAAGTTAGTAACAAGGTACATCGATTATGTGGACCATCTAACGTCTAAGTATGTCTTCTCATAGGAGGGAGATATCCACCCCATTGGTGTGACAAGAATGTCGAGTGGTGTACAAGCATCCTGATGAGTACTTCCCTGATTTCACATTCATCCTACATCAGGATGAGCATCTACGATGGTGGGACATGGAGGGAAATATTGTACATCCTCCCGACCGATCAGCTCCTACAATGCTATTTCACAATCTTGGCGGATTGGGCATCCAAAACCTTGGAGCAGAGTATGTCATGAAGGACCATGACTACTAGGACTATCGTCCAACTAAGGCTCAAAGAGCAAGAGATCAATAGCAGGCGGACAAACATGAACAGCTGAAGGGGAAATAATTCAATAACCCCTTATTTTTGCAAGGGCTGCCAGACGATGGGGATCCCATCTTCCATGACACCCATTCAACCGAACCTCCCCTGGGGCAACAAGTCCTCCAATCGATGATTCATTCCAAGCACCTAGGTGGCCAAGATTTCCAAGGGGATGAAGGATCACATAGCAAGGATGAACCGGATGGTCAAGATCATCACCAGAGTAGGGAGAGAGATCATTCTCCTTCTTCTCCATCCTCTCACTCTCCTTCACCTTCATCTAGCTCAAGCTCTAATCATAACTGAGGTAGGAGGAAGCAAAAGGACGAGGGTAAAAAGGTTCAAAAGGATTGGAAGGAGAAACAAAAGGAAACACGCGAACCATCGCGTGATGCTCGCCGACATGGAAGGAGAGATAGCCAGAATCATCAAAAACATCGTAGTCCTCAACAGGACTATGATTTAGATGAGCTGTTGTTGGCTACCTGAAGTATGCTTCAGATCTCTGAGGTAGTTCAAATTCCTAGTAGGCACATGAAGGATAGCTAGATCAAGCGCATTGATATGAACAACATCCCCAGATTTGAAGGGGGATACAATTGTGATCTGTAGACACACCTGTAGGTATTCCATGATGCCTGCACCCTGCAAAACATTGACAATGATTGGCAAAGGCTGAAGCTGTTCCCTCGCACACTCATCAAAGAAGCTAAAAGTTGGTACCGGTCCTTGGAGCCGGAATCAATACGAAGATGGAGTACAATGCTTGAAATTTTCAACGAAAAATATCAAACGTACTCGAGAGTGCCAAACCTGAGACGGCAGATCCAAGGATGGAAACAAGGGAATCATGAACCCTTGGATGCCACCATGAGTAGGTACTACTCATTGTTGCATCAGTGCCCTAGTCATGGTTACTCTCAATGGGCACAGCTTCACCACATCATCGATGGGCTCTGTTCTGAAACGCGAAAGACCCTTGGCATGTACGCCCATGGGCGACTATCAGAGCTAAGGGCCCATCAATTGTAACGCCTCATTGAACAAGTGGCCAAGGAGAAAGGAGAACTTAAGAAAAAGGAGAGTGCAGAAGAATTCAACCGGGATCCTTCCCTCAGAAAAAAGAAGGTCTATTTTTGTGATGAGGACAAAGAATCATCATTGGAATCAATGGTAAATAGAAAGACTTTGTCGTTACAAAAGTTCACATCTGAGATTTTGGCAAAGGTGGATAAGATGTGGGACTCTCTAGATGAAAGGGTCCAAAGCATGTTGAAAATCACAGAGGATTCCAGAGCATAAGGTAATGACCGCGATCGGCGTAGGAAGAAGGAAGCTGAACGTGCCCAATATAAGGGAAAGGGCAAGGTTGCTATAGTAGAGCAGGTTGTAGACTCCGAAACCGAGGAGGAAGATGAATGTGACATATGACAATATGAACATCCTAAGGGATGTTGTCCTGTGGTGTCATATCTTCAAGAGTCTCGGATGTACGCATTGAACCTCCACTTGGCACAAAAGCAAACACCCCAAAGGTTGCCTTATCTACAAGGCAATTCTAGGCGATTCCACTAGCAGCAACAAGGATACTATCCAAGTGGAGTGCCACAGCAACCGTATGAATACTTCCAATAGTGGTAGCACCCACAAACATGGGGGATGCCACCTTCAAGGTAGCAGTACCCTTATAAACAGCCAGATCCTTATGGGTACTATGTTCAGCAACCGGTCTCTCCAAGGGACTCTTCCAACCATGCGACCTTTCAAAGTCATTACCACCCCTCGGAGTACTTTCGCCCTCAATCTCCATCACCCCAGGGTGAACACCCACACCTTTTTTATCCTCCATCACCTTCTCTTGCCACTCCTCCACCACATCCCACTTCACTGCCACCTGCACCTCCGATGCAGTGAGAGATACCACCACAACCATAGTAACGAAACGCTACAAGGGCTGTTAACTTACAACTGGCACCCCAGCCTAGTGGACTAGAACCCCAGCCACGAAAACGTCTTTTTTTTCAGCCCAACAATGTGAACATACCCTCGCATACACCTGTGGCCAGTGCCTTTGAACCTACAAGCACCTCCACTACTCCTCCACCAAAGCAGCCTCCAAGCCAACAACCACAACACTCCAATGTCTAGATGGTCATGCTCACACATGCTGTGACCGACTGGATCAAAGCAGGTCACCTTCCCCAGAAATTGACTAATCCAAGAAGCCCCCTCATCTATCTTCAGGTGGTTGGGAATGAGCCATGCAAAGCTCTTTTGGACTCAGGGTCAAGGATCAATTTGATCTCTCATGATATGTACAAGAACTGGAACTTGCCGCCGCTAAAGAAGAGCAACATCTAGCTTGAGTTAGCAGACCAGTCCATCACTGTTCCCTTGGGATTAGTGGAGAACATTATGACCACTATCTATGGGTGGTCCTACCCTACTGATTTCCTGGTCATCCGTGTAGAGAATTGCAAGGGGAACTTCCCAATCATCATGGGAAGGACCTAGCTAAGCATAGTGGACGTACAACTAGGCCTCTACGATCTATCCCTTGAAATTTCTAAGGAAAATCCTTTCGGGAAGGTCAAGAAGAAGTGTGTTCCATGCATCGCGTACAGTGACTCAGGGTGCAACTATGTGCAACAACTATGGTCTGCTAAGCGGATATCCATTCAAGCATGCATTTGGTGTATCAAGGAATCACCTGTTCAGTAGTGCCTGTACACAACAGCCACTAACTAAGAAGGCACCCAGTGGTAGACAGCTGATGCTAGTAACACATTGTACATGGAGCCATCCGAGGGGCTTGTACAAGCCTACATCGACAGCAGAGATGAAATGGAAGAGATTCATCAACAGGTCTCCATTGTTGATGACCAAGATGACTAGGAAAAGCTTGAAATCCTTGAGAGCTTCAAACAAGAATCCCTTGAGTTAAAATCTTTACCGGCTCACTTAGAGTATGCATTTTTGCACAATGGCAAGCTGATAATCATTAATGCCACCCTTGCTCTAGAACAGAAAAAGAAGTTGCTGAAGGTGGTAAACAAATGGGTTGCTGCAATCGCATGGTCATATCCTGAGTTGATTGAAGTTGATCCCAGGGTCTACCAGCATTGGATCTATCTTAACCCCTCCATGAAGCCATGATGATAGCCACAAAGATGGTTGAATCCCAAATTAAAGTAGGTTGTAAAAGATGAAATCAAACAATTGCTTAAGGCAGGATTCATTTATTCTATCACTGATAGCGAATGGGTTAGCCCAGTCATTATCGTGCCCAAGAAAAGTGGCAAGTGGAGGATCTATATTAATTTCCAGTTGCTCAATATGGTGACCTTTAAGGAGCACTTTCCACTCCCATTTGTGGACCAGATGTTGGACACCATAGCAGGGCATCGCTACTATAGCTTTTTGGATGGTTATAGTGGTTATAACCAAATCTAAATAGCACCAGAAGATCAAGCCATAACTACTTTCACGAGTCTATGGGGGACTTTTGCATACAAGAAGATGCCCTTTGGCCTATGCAACGCGCCCGCTATGTTCCAACGTCTTGTCCTAAGTATTTTTTAGCAAAACAAATTGGCAATGGTGTGGAAGTCTTTATGGATGACTTCTCCACCTATGGGGCCACGTTCGAGCAAGCCTTGGATTGTCTTGAGAAGGTTCTTAAATGGTGTGTAGACACCAATTTGTAATTAATTGGCAGAAAAGCCATTTGATGGTCCATGAAGGCATTGTGTTTGGGCATCACATCTCACAAACAGGGATTAGCGTTGATCCTGAAAAGATCAGGATTACCCAACAAATCACCTGTCAACCAAGTACCATCAAAGATGTTTGGTCATTCCTTGGGCACACTGGTTACTATCGGTGATTCATTGAAAACTTCTTGAAGATCGCCAAACCATTGGTAGAGCTGACAAATAAGGACGTTCCATTCATCTGGACTAAGGAGTGCAAATCCGCATTCCAAGTGCTGAAACAGAAACTTGTAGACACTCCAATTCTACGAATCCTTGATTGGTCTAAACCTTTCCACATTATGATGGATGCATCCAACTTTGCCATGGGAGCCATGCTTACATAGTGTAATGATCATAAACATCCTTATTATATCCACTATGCAAGCCATAGTATTGTGGGTGCTCAGTTAAACTACACCACCACCGAAAAGGAACTAATGGGGGTGGTGTTCGCCTTGGAAAAATTCTGGCACTATGTGCTCGGATACGACGTGTTTGTGCATACTGACCACAATGCTATTTGGTTCCTGATGAACAAACCAACGATGAGCCCCCACATTATCCGATGGCTAGTGATTCTTCAGGAGTTTGATATTACCATGGTAGACAGAAGGGGACCAAGAATGTGGTTGCTAACCACTTGTCTCGGTTGCAATGGGATGACGTAGAAGAGGAGGAGCCCTTATCCAACCAATTTTCAAATGAACTCCTCTTCACAGGCGCGGTTGATCGTCAAGCAACCAAAGAATCCCCTTGGTTCAACCGTATCCTCACCTACCTCACAACCTAGGTGCCGCCTAAGGAGTGGAACCATCGGTAGAAATAGCAGTTTCTCCATAAAGCCAAGCATTTTATAGAAATAAATGGCCACCTCTACAAGGTGTGCATAGATGGCCTGGTTTGATGGTGTGTCCCTAAGGATGATACACTGCACATCCTCCAACATGCTCACAAGGGTCCTTGTGGGGGTCACTATGCTAGACACCGCACTGCCATTAAGATCCTGCTTGTAGGGTATTACTGGTTCACTATCTTCAAGGATGCACAATGGTTCACCCACTCCTGCAAACGATGCCAAAGGAATGGTGGGATGATAGCACAATTAGACGGACCTCAACAGTGGATCTAGCCACTAGAGCCCTTTGACATTGGGGGCATCAACTTCATGGGACCTAGCACACCCCTGTCAAATGGAAAGGCATATATCATCATGGCTATGGACTGCTATACAAAGTGGGTAGAAGTGGCTCCCGTCGCTGACTGTTCATCCAACACCGCTGCACGATTTGTCCAACAACAAATTGTTAACAAGTTTGCAGTGCCATGTGCACTCATTTCAGATAATGGAACTCATTTTACAGGTATCACTTTTCAAAAACTCATGCAACACTTAGGGGTAACACATAAATTCACAACTCCCTATCACCCCCAAGCCAACAAGTAGGCTGAAGTCACCAATAGGGAGATCACCAAGATCCTTACCTGAACCATCAGCAAATATAGGAGGGATTGGAGCACTAAGCTTAACGATGCCCTATGGGCCTATCGCTCCACTTGGAAACTTCCTGTAGGGTACTCTCCTTATGAGTTAGTGTACCGAAAGTTGCCAACACTTCCAATTCAAGTCGAACCCCACACACTATCCACTGCCAGTGACTTAGGCCTTGACCTACCACTAGCACAACGTGAATGACTGATCAATCTAAGTGTGCTAGATGAAAACCGATTAGTGGCCCTATCCTCCAATGAGATCCATAAGGCTTACAACAAAAAACG
Organism: Gnetum montanum; assembly: GCA_015680685.1. Taxonomy (NCBI): domain Eukaryota; kingdom Viridiplantae; phylum Streptophyta; class Gnetopsida; order Gnetales; family Gnetaceae; genus Gnetum; species Gnetum montanum. The sequence goes on from MNCI01017638.1 coordinate 202,235, forward strand.
ACATGATATGCGGATTCGGAAGGTCTCGTTCAGATGTGGGGACAAAGTACGGTATTGGAACCCCTCACACGTATCCCAACCAACCAAGTTTCAAACATTGTGGGAGGGACCTTACATTGTCTCTGAAACCTTCACATTTGGGGCCTTGCTCATTCACAAACCTACGGACCCCACCAACACACTTTTAGTCAATTGCCAACAACTGAAACCTTTTCGTGAACTCCACTCAACTAGTGCACCCACCTCGTCATTGCCAGGCTAACCACACTCCATTTTTTGTGTCTCATTTTTTTCACCTAGTCGTGGGGAAGACCATCATCCCTGCTGATCCATTCCACTACACCCCTCGCCGTTTTATCATTTTTTTGTTTTACATTTTTTTCTTGATTTTCACCATCATTTATACGTTTGCTACTTCTTTACTATTTTTCATTTCTTTATGCAAGTTGTACTTTTTATATCTTTTTGCGTAATTGCTAATCTATCATCTTATTTTCTTCAGATGTTTGGTGCGGATGATTTTCATTGTGATGGGTAATATACACTTGTCTACCTCGTTGTCTAGTTTTCACCCTTGCATGGTTCTTTTTGGACTCTATGTCTACTTTCCGCTCATAAAATCGGTAGTGAGTTTACGCCATCCACCTATTCACCCACTCCATGGTTTTTCATCTGTTGAGCACCTGTAACCCCTTACCTTAACAACCTTTTAATTAATGTGTGACTTGTGTAGTTTCCAACCTAAGAGATGGTCCAATGGTTTGAATCAGATGTGACTTCAAGGGGAACGCTTTATTCATTGTTCTGTTCTGTTTCCTGGGTTTTCGGTGTACCCTTCCTGATTTCCTCCCACTCCAAGTCTCTCTCCATGGAAGTTTCTGGGCAGTCTGACCTTACATGGTGTGGTCCTCACTGAAAAAATTCAAAAAAAGCACACACAAACATGATAAACAAATAAAATGAGGATTCAAAGCACACNACACACACAAACATGATAAACAAATAAAATGAGGATTCAAAGCACACCCCTTGGTCGGATGTATGCCAACATGCATGGGTCTTCGCATGGTGTGGTTCCCCTACACAAAAGAAAAGAAAAATGGATTGCGAGGGCATTCAAAGCACACCCCTTAGACTGCCTCCATGGGCCACATGCACTAGTTATGGGACTTCCTTGGTCCCCTCTAACTTTGTCCCATTCACTTCCTTTTTCTACCGTTTGTTGGAGTGGTGGTTCTTTGTGGGGTCATTCTTGCTTCCTTGAGGGATGGACGGGACTTCATCTATTGCTACGATGTCACTGAATGCAAATGGTTTGGGCCTGAACTTCAGGATGGTTCTACTAGGTGACTTAACCACATTTATACATGGGGTTTCCTGTGACCAACGTTTAGAATACCATTCTCTCGTCTCTCTCTTCATCCAGTTCTCTCCACCCCTCACCTCACTGCTTGTTTTATGTTTTGAACGTGTGTTGTGATATCCATGAGTCTCCCATGCCTTGGCAGAATCTCTTAGGTCAGAATCTTACCTGGTGTGTACCATTTCTTGGCCCCAAGGCCCACAGACCCTGGTGTTGAGGGCTCTGCAGGGGCTACTAAGGCTATGGCCTACTATGGGAAGGACCCACCTGCATTTCCTTGGTCCCACTTGTTAAGTTTTCCATCCTTTGGATTTCCGAGTTGACTAATTTTCAGAGCCCATCGCTCTATTTATTTCCTGCGAAGTTCTTTTTGAGTCTTGTTCTCCTATTTTTTTCTCTTTTTCGTGTTTAATCCCCTTCCTCATGTCCTTAGCCATGTCTAGGCCTTTCACGTGCTTCAACTACCTCAATTTGGAGTTCCAATTCTTTGTTTCAAGCTTTTTATAGGTTGGTCAAAGCTGGTCAATGGGTTCACCCCCCTACATCAACACAGCCCCGTGGACGTAGTGACTGCGTATACAAGGCCGCATATATGCGGCCCAGTTAATGCAATGCCTAACCCCTATATATACCCTACCGTACTTCTTCATTTTCCATCATTTGGAATCCAAACTAAGGGGAGTTTTGCCGTTTTTTCTACCTAACCCTTCCCATCGCACCTACCTTCCATCACAAGTCCTCATCGCCTGATCCTTGCCCTTTTAAGCAACCAGAGGTATGCTCTCAATCATGGGGGGTGGTGCCTTTGTGAAACTAACTATAACTAATTAATTAATTAACTAGTTTCTTAATTGTAAAAACCTTGGTCCTAACCCCTAACTTAACACTCTAAGAAACTTAATGATGTGCCTGTGCCATTAACATAACTTGGTCAAATTGAGAAAGTATATACAGACAATCTTAAGCTATTTATGAATGATCTAATGGATGGTTATGTTTGATTTTAGATGGCACCCAAACCAAGGCATCCAAGGGACGAAGGACTGTCACAACGAAGGGACACGTGCCCACGCATGGGAAGAGGATGTGGAATGCAACCACCAAAGTATGCGGAGGGTTCTCATGCAACTGGGCCCTTCTGCGAAATACCTGAGGTGGAATCTGTTCACCAGATTCCTGAAGAGGAAATTCCCAGTGTGCAATCGCTAGGGGATGAGACTCCTGGGATAGCACTGTGGCTTGAGGTCACATTGACCCAAGCCTACCTCGATGCTATCATGCCACGTGAGGTGCAACGGACGATCCTCCAAGAGTTAAATTTTGGACCATCTCTTGAAAATGCGCCAGAAGATGTGAGGCTCCAATTACAGACCTCTCCGATGTGGCCAATCATCACAACTAGTGGGGAGTGATACTTAGGAGAAACCTATCTCTTCTAGATGAATTAGCATCCAGGGTCAAAAGTAAAGATCAAAGACATTTATGTCTCTTACTCTTCAGAGGCGATAGCGCAAGCTCTGAGGTTGCCTAAAACTGGGGCAGATGTGGCAGAAATTCCAAAATAGGCCAATCCAGAGGTAAAAGCACAATGCACCCAACGGTGCTATGGAGTTGAGCGCAAGGAATTCGGCTCCTTGACCACAGCAGAAAGGGTGTACTTTAAAATCAATTCTTACCACCTAAACCCAACGGTAAGACCCAGCAAAATCATAGCCTTCTCCGCTCGTGCATGTGCTGCCTTGAGTGGAAAATTTCCCATGAGTCTTCCATAGCTATTATTTCTAAAAATTGAAAAAAGGTTCACTGAGAACAAACATGGAAGATGCGCTCTCCCATTTCCCTACCTAATCCAAAGATTATGCAAACAAGCAGGGATAGCACGATATTCCAACAATGCACTCTGGCGTGCCCCAATTGCGTCGTGGCAAGAGATGATGAAAGCCAAAATGCCTGTTGCCACACAAATAGAGGAGGAGTAGCAACCACCTCCACCACCTACACAAACAATTCAGGCGAGCTCATAAAACACAGCAGAATACCTCCGTGAGATTCGAGAAATGCTCTTGAGCTAGCAAGAGCAATCTGGCAAGACTAGTGGAGGAGAAGATCCTTCAGACTATCACCCTGCCATGAGCCACCTGGAGCAAGTGGCTCAATCAATTAGCTTGCTCAAAAGGGTAGGGCCAATCTTCTCCATTGTCCGAACACAAGTTCCAGCCAGAATAGATCCAAGCATCCAGTAGTTATTCCCAAAAATCTTAGGGAATGCTGCTACCTTCTCGGTCTACTTGGAAGATGGTGAAGGGGTGATAGTCCTGATGATGCAGCACCAAGGACAAGAAGTTGTGGCTGAAGTGGTTGCTGACACAATCGCTACTACTCTCAATGCACCGGCAGCACCTGTACCAAACATTCATGGACTACAAGATGTACAGGTGTCTGCTAGAACTTCACATAGCCAGATCAACGAGCCCAACATGAAGAGTTGTTGGACCGACTGATGGGGACCGGGCAACTGCTTCCGGAGGTCTTCAACCTTCCGAACAATATTACTGCAACCCAGTCAGAGCTGCTCTCGACAAGGAACAAGAGCCTCATTTTGGAAGGGTAACTAGAAGCTGCTCAAGTCACTTGTCAGCGCTTGACAATGGAAGTAGCCCAATTAAGGGCCCAGCTTACCGATCCTGCCATTCTCAATCACGAAATCACAAGAGATGAAGCTTTTCAATAGCTTTAGCTTAAACTTCGGGTTGTTGAGGATGTAAGGGAGATGGCGATCCTTGACAAGTCCATAGCAGATGCTCGAGCATATCACTTGGAAAAGGACTTGATAGAGGTTCGCTAGGAGAACGTACAGCTGACCGTGGAAGTTCATCGCCTGCGCAATGTTCGTGTAGAGAACGAACACATGAAGGATTTCATCCACCAACAGTAGGAGGAGCTAGCTAAGGTGAACGCTGACATAAGAAGGTTGGCTACTGAGAATTGAAATTTTTCAATGGAGGAGGTTCGAGCGTTGCGATAGAAGTTTACAATCGAAATCACCGCTTGGAAGAATGAGGCCCTGAAATTCGAAAAAGTTAAAAATCACTATAGGGACCAAGTGGGATTACAAAAGGAGGTCAATGAAAAGCATATACAAGTTGCTAAAGCCAAGATGAATTAGGCGCTCTAACAACTCCAAGAGGGAGGCGATGTATGGCACTGCATCTTTGATGGATTGAATGCCTACAATCAAGCCAAAATCTACCTAAAGAAGCTACAAATTGAAGAAATGATAGAATACATGGAGTTGGCCAACCTTTGATATGCAAACCTAGCTATGCTCATAGCCAGGAGACAGTGGTCAAAGTTAGAAAAGTAAGTGGCTGCCTCATATTCCCTATATGAGGGTGAGTTCCAGGCGCACAAGGCAACAAAGCAGAAGCTGGCAATAGCAAACATGGAATTCGAGGTTATCCGTACAAGCTTTGAAGGCCAATGTACCATTGCGAAGGACCTAGCCCAAAGAATGAATGACTACCAATAGCTGCAGGCATCAATTCGAGCGTTCGACATCGAATGCAAGCAGTTCGTAGCCTGGTTTGTCAATCTCAAAGAACTCTTTCTAGCACTGCCATGCCCTTGGGAAGTTCCAGCTTCAACACACATTGGAGAAGCTACCTAGACCGTGAATGACCCCAAAAGTAAAGAAGAAAAGATTAGGGCTCTCTTGGAGGCTTTCCAGTTGCCTCTAGAAGTTGCAGCTGCTACAAGGAAACCATCATTTGCGTCGCCACCAATGCATGGGCCAAAGGCTGAAGAAGGTCCATTAGAACCACCACCCCTAGGGATGGTATGATCTCCTCCAACCACTTTGTGCATCATTCTACATAGCAAAGGCTCTAGGACCAGTGAGGTGCTCAATTTTGTCTCTGAACACCGCCATTTTTGTAATTTATTCTCCTTTGTAACTTGGGCACTTGGTCAAGTTTATGTTGTGTTAAATGTGTGTCATGTATGTGTTTTAGTTATGTGTGTTGCTAATAAAAATTCATACCTTCCAAACTATAAAGTAACTTGAGGATGAGTTTTTGCTCAGTTGTGGCGGTATGATGAAGTATCATTGAGTCACTGCGTTGACAAGGCCACATATATGTGGCCATGTCGACACGGGCCCGTTGACGTGTCACCTGCATCTACGTGGGCCCATCGACATGGCCTTCCTACATTGACATGGCCCCATTTACACAGTCGTCCATCTTGACCTATAAAAATGAGGGCCTTCCACCTCATTTAGGCATCCTTCAGTTAGTTGTAGTGAAGCTCTTGCAGTTTGTTCCCACAGGAGATAGAATATTTTCCAAGTGCCCGCAGCAAGTGTAAGAAAAGTGATCGGCTCTTTATTCGAGTGTTGATGTATCTGAGCCCATTGGCATGATGGCAATAAAGACGAACTATTCAAGCATTCCTTGCAGCATTTGGACTTAGCTATTTTATACATTCAGTAGTTTAATATATCTATGCTTTTTTAGTTACATGTTAATTACTTAAGTTTCTGTTATTATCATTTTAATCGCTATTGTTCATTCATAATTCATAAAGATCATAAGTATGATCATCTCGAACGTAAATCAAACACTTGGTAAACCTAGTAACACTTAACGTCTGGTAACCCAGAAGTGTTAGGAAATGCTCAGAACGTGCTCAGAAGATGGGACCAGATACTTCTGTTAGGAATAGTTAGAATATAAGTTAGGATAATTAAAGATTAGATAATAGTTATTCCTTACCTTTCATACCTTAAATTAGCCGCCAAAAGATATGCAAAAAAAGCTATAAAAATCATTAGCCTTAGTCTCACTTAACCATCGTAAACAGAACATCACAAGTGAGATTAGGAAGACAATGACCGTTCTAATCTAGAGTTTCACTGGTTATAGTCTGGTGTATGTTAAGTACTTACAGTCTACAGAATTCGACCAGGTCGCATGTGAACGCTCGTGATTAGTATGGTTGGGCGTAGGGGTACCTAGCCACTCATCAGTAGGCTATAAGTGTCATGTACTCCAACTTGTGGAAGGATAAAGAATGCTTCACAAGCTACAAATAATATGCATGCTAGCTTGTGAAAGCTAAAGAGGCTAAATAGACTATGAAATCTAACATTTTTACCTCATACAATGGGTACCTCAGCCCCACAATATGGAAAACATATGAGGTTAGTGTGTGGGATTTGGGCTTTAGCTCTACATGATAAACAGTGCAATCCCACATGATGGGCAGCGTATGAGGTCAAGCTTTAGCTCCACATGATGGATGGTGTAGTCCCACACAATGGATAGCATATGAGATTAGCATGTGAGATTTTAACTTTAGCTCCACACAATGATGTAGTCCCACATGATGGACAACGTATGAGGTTAGCATGTGGAACTTGGGATTTAGCTCCAAACGATGGATGATGCAATCCCACACTATGGGTGGTGTATGAGGTTAGCATGTGAAACTTGGTCTTTAGCTCCACACAATGAATAGTGTAGTCCCATGATGGGAAGTGTATGAGGTCAATGTGTGGAACTTTGGCTTTAGCTCCAAATAATGGATGATGTAGTCTCACATGATGGGTAGCATATGAGGCCAATGTGTGGAACTTGGGCTTTAGCTCTAATGTGTGGAAGCTGTGTGGATGATGGACAATGCAATCTCACATGATGACTAGTATATTAGTTCAACGTATGGAACTTGGACTTCAGCCCCACACAATGGACAGTGCAATCCCATATGATGGGCAGTGTATGAGGTTAGCATGTGGAACTTGGGCTTTAGCTCCACATTATGGATGGTGTAGTCCCACAAGATGAGTAATGTGTGAGCCCATTGTATGGGACTTGGACGTTCAACCCATACGTTGCACTTTGATAATCAATCCATTCATAATGCTCAAAATTGTAACAGATGCAAGTGTTATGGATCCAAAAACTACAAATGCCAAATTTGAGAGCATGTTTAGGACTTTTGGAGGGCAATATTTGTAGTGATTACTTGGAAGAGCTTTTGCAGAAGATTTTAGCAACATCTTGGCAACACCATACAACATTGATTAGCAAAGTTGCAAATCAAGTTGGGAGAAAAGTGTAGGTTCCACGTAGAACACACTCAACCAATTGTGCCAATTTATAATAGATACATTGATTTTCTTAGGCTTGAATGCTTGATTTGTACTCTCAAATTCCCTTATTTTCACATTTTTTTGACATTTACTATTTAATATAAGATTTTTCACTATTCATATTTGGTCTCATTATTCTCTCATTTTATTTATCCTCAGATTCAACATGGTGATCTTGGTTTACATACTATTACTACATTTTTACCTACATTTAAACAAAATCATTAACAAACTATTAAAGTCCCTAAATGATCAGCAATACTATCTAGGATGCTCCAGATCATTTTTGAGGCCCGCAAATCCAAGAGTTGCACTATCTTGTAGAAAATATTTCAATTTTCCAGTGCCAAAATTTTCCATCGTTATAATGATCATTTGCTCTAACTCTAACTTTACGAAAAAAAACTATAAGAATTTTGTTAAGTATTGGCAAAAACAAAATTTTGATGCAATGGTGGGCTGGCATTTATAGGAATGACCATGGTCCACTATATCATTTCTGTAATGAGGTATGTAGAGCTACAATATCATAAATACGATATTGTAGACTCACATGGTAGCTTGATTTATCATATCCCTATGACTAATTGAAAACTTCTCCTTGAGCTAAAACAAAAAAAAGGATAAAGTTCTTTACAAATTTCTGGGGTTACATAAACCTTGACATTATGACATATATATACATGACTAATTCTACCATGAATGTCACATTTTTGTTTGAGTGGTGTTTACAAAATTATCATGCAATGCATGATTGACACAAATTACAAAAATAAATCAAAATAAGACAAAATAAGATAAAGCTTGATGTAGTCTTGTTCATGTTCCAAGAGGTGGTGGCTCCTCCATTAGATTCTTTCCTTTGTCATTGGGCTTCTGAAATTAGTATCTATTTAGTACTACCTTAATTTTCTCCTCTTCTGATTGCAGATCATGTACCATCCAGGAAAATTCAATGATGTTAGATGGAGTTAGTACTTCCAAGGACATGGTAGTTAAGGAAACATCTTATATTTCTTTAACATACCATGCTACAAACTACATTTGTTCTTCTTCAAAGGTTCTAGTCATTTTCTTCAGTTCATAATAATTTTTCATCCTTTTATCTAGGTTTGTTGCTACATCCATTTAGTCTTGGTAGCTAGCTTTAACTACTTGGAGTTCTAAGTTTGCTTGTGAAGTCCTTGTTGGGTATATTTTCTATCAACAAACTCCTTTTCATACATTGAATATATTGTAGTCACTTGTTGTTCTTGTTTTATTTTGGGCCTACCTACTATCAACATGGCCAAATTAGCAAATCAAAGATTTGCTAACCCCATGTATTTTGTCAATTCTTTAATTTGCAAGTCTTTGTTCTTTACTTCATCATGATGTACGTGGGCAAGGTTATCCAAGATGAGTTACTAATCAAGTATCTATGCTATGATGGAGTTGCTTTTGGCTTTGGCCATCTTGATATCCTTCTCATTGATTTTCTTCTACATGCCCACTTAATCCATGAAGTTCTCTTTTAGCAATTCATGTTTCTTAGTCTCATTTTATCACACATTAATTTCAATTGTTGATTTTTATCGTATAGCATAGAATTCTTTCGTTGGTAGGGTTTTATTTTCTTAGGTTAATTGTCTGATGTCAAGTGATGAGTGGCGAGGTACCTCTACACTCAACCATACGAATACGAGCATTGCACACATGATCTAGTCAAACTTCGCAGACGAGCTAGTTGTGGTATCTAGATAGTTACTCGCTGATTGTAATTCGCTATCTTCCCACCTAGACTAGTATTTGCTTTATCACATATGGTTTAGTCTAGAGGGAGGTGTATGATGTAGTTTCTAACCTAGTGCTACTCCTGGAGGTAATGGAAAATAACTTTAATTAAGCTAGAAGAAAAAAGGGAGAGAGAATCTAAGCTAGCCTAAGTGTGATGAGCATCCATCCCTTAATCATCCATACACATCTTGGACCTCGTGCACAACTACCACTAGGATTACCAAGCGCATGGCCTAGGTACGCTACTGGGATACCAAGTAGTCACACTTAAATGCTCATGATTAAGTCATACTCATTCTACATTTAAGGAGTTTAGGGTGAAGAGATATTAACTACAAAACCAATAAATAATAATAACAATTAAATAATTAAACCAAGTGAATGTTGCAATGATAAAGTAATCTCGATCTTTATTTTTGGTCATGTGCATGTCCAAGTACGTCACACTCGAATAAAGGTGTCATACAATTACAATCATCACATTGTGGGCATACACTGGGAGAAAGGGTTGAGAAAGACTAAAAATGAAAACTAACTTCTAACTAAAAACTTCTCTTACTCCACCATGTGCCTAAGGTGTATTTATAGGCTTGCATAGGAGCCACCATATCGCATATACGATATCACGTACGCGATATCGCAAGTGCGATATCGTGACCTGATGAATCACGATTCATCATCAAGGTTGACTCGGGTAAATTATTCTCTCAGGTGATGAATACTTTCTTTTAGCACATTCTTTTACTTTTTTATATCTATCAACCTCATGTTCTTAATAGCAATTCTTTTATTTTCTTCTTCCAATGTAGTTAGAGCTTTGGCATGGGCATATGTTTAGGCACTTGTCACAGAAGCATTTCATATTTCCTTCTACCTTTCCATCTCCATTTGAGTATATTTAACAATCATATGCCTAATTTATTCATTTCTAAACTATTCTAACTAGTCAAGCATAATGTATGATACAAGGTCTTATCTTTCTACTCTCAATGTGGTGAATTCCTCTTGTAACCTCTGCACTTCACTTTCAACATGCTGCATCCTAGTTTCTACCATAATCAATTTACCTTTTTTTGAAATTAATTCAAGCTAAAATATGGTATTCTTTCCAATATATCTTCATGATCTATCAGGGTGATTAATGTTTTGGCTATAGTTTCTACATCCTTTTCTCTAGGAATATCGACTAGTGGCACAATGGAAACATTAAAAGATTCTTTAATGTCATCTATTATAACCTTTACTCGTACTACATCTTGATGTTGCATCACCACCACCATGGCTCCTTCTCCAGTTTCTAACATTACTTGGAAAGATGTAGTGTTTCACAAAATCTGTTCTGTCCAATCTTCATCTTCTCTTACCTACAAAGAGACTTGACCACTTGAGGGTCCTATTGATACAACAGGCTTGTTGTGTCATACTTTGTGCATGCTTGATACCTCATGGCTTCCATAACTTATGGTTTTAGCTATCTGCTATAAGTAGCTCATGGAGGATCTATAATCATGTTGTGCCAGTGGTGCACTTTCCCTTGGTCTGTCAATAGTTGGAGTTGATCCACCAGGCCCTGCATGTTTTGTTCTCGTGCTTGGAACGTTTCTTGCAGGTATGGATCTTGTTTCTTCCTAAGTGCCTGCTAGCTTCTCAACTTGATCCTTCTTTGGTGGAACTAGTTTAGAAATATTAGCATATGAGATATTTTGAGCTTTATGGAGAACACCATTAGTGTAGCCCAAAATTTCTTCTTGTCAACATAATCTTCTGATAAGAGAAAGGAATGGTAAAGTGGATTTCTTTATCTTATTTTTCTTAAATTTCCTTTGTATTTTTAAAAACAAAAAATGATCAATGTGTGGATCATTGAACTTAGATGCAGGGGGGGCGATGAATAATTTTCGCATATAAAACTTCTTTAACACAAACCACACATCAGTTTTAACATGGGTCCCCAGCTTGGGTAGTCCACACTTAGAGGGTAGTTTGCAAACACACCTCTAGACTTTGTTGCTCTCAAAATGTGGTTAAAGGATTCACATCTTGTATAATCATCAAGCTCCACTTCGGAGTGTTGTACCACAGCACCAATCACTCAACTTTGCAAGGTCCCATCAAGCTTGGAAATGTGATTTCAAGGCTTCCATAACCTTTACAATCTTGAGCTCTACACTGGAGTGTTGTACCAGAGCACCCACATCTCAGTCCTACAAGATCCTAACAAGCTCAAGCAAATCAACCCCACAGGCCAACAAGAACAAGAATTACAAGGGAAAATTGCAACTCAGTTTGTTGATCCTTATATAGTTAGGTACAACACACTTTACAAAGCCAAAATGATAATACAAAAAGGAGCAACAAATAATTCAATGATTACAAATGATTATAAAATGAGTACAACAAGGCTTGCACTTTTCCGAATGCACATCAAGTCTTCTTATAGTTTCCATGTTGCTAAATCCTTCTCAAAACTCCTGCAATGACTAGCTAGTGGTTACTAATGATCATGGGAGACATCTTTTCTACATCTAAGATATCTCCCTCAATTTTTCTTCAAATCTAGAAAGATGTATTTGATTCCTAAAAGACATCTTTCTGAAGTCTATACTCTAGAATACATCTTTTTGTATTAGTTTGCATTCTGTAAAGATGCCTTTGCCTCATGAAAGATGCCTTTGCCTCATGAAAGATGCCTTTGGTTGACAAAACATGTCTTGCTATTTTTGAAGACATCCTTCTGAATTTTCTCTGAGTTCACCCCCAAAAGTTGCCAAGATGTCTGCTATTTCCCAAAGATGTCTTTATTCATCTTCCTTTGTATGATGAATCCTTCATTTTTTCTCCTGCAAGAACAACAATCGCACAAACAAGCAAACAAACTTATTGTTCATTTTTCTTAATGTTTTGACATACCAAAAGCATCATATCCACACACTATTCACCTAGAATTTCTCCATCAAGATGGCACTTGCCCCAATAGCATAAGTGGAAATTTTGTTAAGTCTTTTTGTTAAGAATATATTATATGGCCTAATCTTAAAATAAATCTTCTCAACTGTAGACAACCCACTATACTTCTTCTCACTAGTTCCATTGGCCTTGTGTAGCCATAAGTTTCTTGCCTAGGTGTTGAAACTTGTAGATATTTGCGTGATATTGGCTCCAAAATTTGGGATATTTAGTGCCTTTACTATTTCTTCTACTGATTATGACACTATGACTTCCTCAATTTTTATAGTACCATCATTTTGCTTATTCTTCCAAAACTAATAAACGTTCCCCAAGTACCATCCAACATTTTTTGAGATGATGGACCACAAAGAAGAAGCTTGTAGCTATTCATGGACTTCAACAAGTGGAAACTCCATAAGTGATCCAGATTTTAGCTCCACTTTGACAGTAGACATAATGGACTTCTCTTGAATGGCTTGTAAATTCTTATTTGAGAGTTTAAGGTATTTTCCATGCTTTGAAGCAAACGGTGTATCAACTTCTACCTACACAAATTGCCCTATCATAGGTGTGGATTGATAGATGCTGTAAGAGTTCATTGGTTGTAATGGTCCTTCTACTTTGGATCTTTTGAAAGACATTTGTAATCATGAAGAATTTTAAGATTACCCAAATAATTCAAAAAAATATCTAATGGTTCATAACCCTTTCTCAAGTTCCTAGATTTTGATGAAAATCATTCCTTATTATCAATTTTAGTTTTAACTAAGATTGCAAAGTTAGAAAAATGTGTTACTTGAATATGACCTTATATAAGAAAAACCCTTTAATTGAATAATTTGTAATGATTTCAAAAAAATTTATCTCAAACAACCTATCAAAATCTTTAATTTCTTATCTGAAACATGTTCAAATGATTATTTAAGAATAATCACTAAATTTATTAGCTTATGTTAGTTTATAATGTAATCATCTCTTATTGTTCTTACCCTTACTTTCCTCTCCAAGATGTTAGAAAAAATTGATGTAATTCATAAAACCGACATGTAGTACCACCTCCCACGATTAAGTTCATTAATCTATGAGAAAAAAAATAAGAATGATATAATTCAAACTTCCTATGAGGAAGATATGGCTCTCTAGAGTTTGTAGGTCAAAAAAACAACATAAGCTTCCTAGGTGTTAAATGAGAGAATGAAAAAATTTCCTTACACCTTACATGTATATATAGGTTTCTTATTGGGGAGACATCATAAATACGACTTTGTGAATGCAATATCGCAAGAGATAATATATCATATCTATGATATCATTGTTAAAATTTTCAAGATTTTGTGCACTTTTTAATAGAAAAATTGGACAAAATGAATATTCTAGAAGGTATAGAGATGTTCTAAGGGTTCTTAGTCATAGATGATGCTTAGAATATAGGAATTAGTCATCAAAATTTTGTGAAAGGAGAATTTTGGGCAAGGTAAGTTAAGTTTCTTTAGGAGATGGGTGATTAAAATAGCCTAACATATGAATGATGATGAGTATGTAGGGAAACAAAAATGATTTTGCAAGTATTTAGAAGGCACAATATGATGTGGAATTGATCATCAGGTATGCAGCATAAGAGTTATACAAGTGGGTCCTCTCCAAATTAGGCTCCTATCCTTAATGCCCTTGTATAACTACAATGACAAGTATTCATAGGCACTCAAGGAATTAAATGTAAAACATAACAGTCTTCCAAAACACACAATTAGTATTGCCTCAATAATAAAATAACATTATATTATATAAAACCATCAAATTATGATTGTGTATAATAGTGAGGTGGAATGGTAGTATTAGGAATTATAGAAAAGGAGACGTGAGGTGTCTTTCCATAGGCATGATGAATTCTATGTGTAATGAATGGTTAGAATGATCATTAGCCTTTTTGTCCAAGATTTAAATCAAGTTCATACTACTTACCAATGAAATTGCATTGTATCATCTTAAAAGTAACAACTACAAGACTATCACAATTGCAAGAAGATATTAATACTTAGCAATGAAGTACAAGGAAGCAATTTATTAATCAACATAATTTATTTTAAAGGATACTTGACCATTGGATAAAGGAGTGCTTTTAGATATGGGTAAGATATCTTTCTAGTTCCATAACCAATGTGAGCCCAAGAAACCTTGAAATTTCTGAGAAGTTGCCTACCCTTAGGCATGGGCAACATGTATTTCTAGTAACATGGTAAGACAACACTTATTTTAAAACATACTTCCATTTTTCATTAGAACTCAAGTAAATAATACAACCTAATAGTAGGATAAGACTCATAGTAATAGCCTTAGAGAATCCACACATCCCATTAATGTCATACCCTTTTCATTCCCACTTGGTTATTCACTTTTCCATCCAGGCATAATGATCACAAGCTTATTTTAGTTTTATTGTAAAGAGAATATCATTATGTCCATGATAAGAACCTCTTATTATTGGAAATGAGTGGATGGATGATGTGGTCTGATTGCATATACAATCAGTCCTTGAATGATTTGATAACATAAGATAAAATTCTCATTATTTTAACTACAACTCATTTATTCCTTTATACTTTACTCGAGAAATTAGAAAACATATTGTTGGCACATTTTGGCCATGTTATGGAACAGTAAGATTTAGGGCTTTGAGTTTGGTAAGTTACAAGAATTATCAAAGTTATATTCAAGGGTTGAGGGCATGTTAAAGCTTTGTGGAGTAAATTAAAATTTTAATGAGATGATAGGTTTGATGTGAAGTAACTTTGAAGCAAAAATTGGCAACATCAGGAAATAAAATATGTTTGAAAGATGCAAATATTTCAATGTACGATTTGGAGGTTCACGTGTTGTACACCAGCAAGAAAGGCATGCTTCCGATGGCAAATCTCTGATATAAAAGGGGCCCTATTGGAAAAATTTTTATGTGTTTTTGAAGGTAAGATTACATGATTTATAATACCATTCTACCGCCACCACCCATATTGCCATGAAAAAAGCAAAATAAAGAGGATATATACGTATGGAATAAGTTGCAACTATAACTTGTATTTCTATGCAACTTAGTGATTGTATTTTAATTTTCTATGATAACCACCACCAAGGACACTTGTCAATATTAGCCTTTTTATCTCTTTGGTGGTTGAAACCACCCAAAATTGTTGTAACTTACCTAACTTGTTGGGCAAGTAACCTCCTAACTTGTTGGGCAAGAAATTTTCTAATTGGTGAGATATTTTTGAAATTTTCTAATTGGTAAGTTACTTGAGAGAAAAGTTAGGTGAGATATTTTTGAGATATTTTTGAAATTGTAACTACAAGGGCCACTTGTCAACTAAATGGGACACGTGTCAATTGCAACTTATTTGTCTCCATGGTGAACACTTGGCAACTAGATGAAGACACTTGGCAACTACATAAAGACACTTGGCAACTACATGAAGACACTTGGCAATGGGATAGGACACTTGTCCATTGTAGCTTTTTTGTCTCCATGGTGGTTAAAACCACCCAAGATATTTTGTAACTTCCCTACCTACCTTGGAATCCTATAAAAAGGCATCAAGGGTCAAGGAGGAAGGGGGAA
>MNCI01017638.1:218895-240611 GCA_015680685.1 Gnetum montanum
GCACGCCGCAACAGCACACACACATACTCACATTAACTACTAAGTTATTTGGAGGTATCTGGGCCTTGGTGTTGCCAGAGACCAGCAGGCACCTAAATCCTGTTCGAGGACACTCGTTGGCGGTCGCGTCCCAAACGATCGCCAACACATATGTACATGAGAAATAGCAAAGATCATAAAAGAATGAGAAATAGGTAAGAATAGAAAAATTTATAAAGAATATGAAAGATATTAAAGAATGAAAGATGATAAGAAATGTAAAAAGTATAAAAGAATAAGAAAGACATCAAAGAATGTAAAAATTAGTAATAAATTTGAAAAATATAAAAAGAATGTAAAAATAAGGTTTCACACCTAAGTGTCACAATTGACACCCCTATGACTATTTTTAAGGGTGAAAATTTAGAAGATTACATCGGCAATGAATGGTCTAGTATGCAACGTAGAGTCTCTAGAGTAGTAGGGAAAGTCACAAAATGGTTTAACCTATTGGATATTACTGAGGCTGAGCTTATGTGCTTGATTGATGTGTAGTGTAGATGATATAAGGTCCTTCCTATAAGGTTTGAAACTTAGTCTTTTATGGGACATTATTTCAATTATAATAAAGGACTTTATCTTCAAGCTTGTTGGATACTTATCTAGTTTTGGCATCATGGCCATATTTAGAATACTTCTTATGAATTTCATTACTCATTTAAGGTATTAACTAATTTTCATCTAAGAGATTAAGATTTATTAATCATTCTTTTTTAGCTAAGTCTAAATCTAAATCAAGTGTGTTGGTAGTTGCAAAAGTATTTAATTCTACTTGGATTAGTGGAGTAGACAATTTGCTATAAACTGACTCAAATGTTGAATACCGTATAGGAAGTTTCCAAGTTGACCTATATGCCCATAAAGTATCAT
Organism: Gnetum montanum; assembly: GCA_015680685.1. Classification (NCBI taxonomy): domain Eukaryota; kingdom Viridiplantae; phylum Streptophyta; class Gnetopsida; order Gnetales; family Gnetaceae; genus Gnetum; species Gnetum montanum. The sequence goes on from MNCI01017638.1 coordinate 219,805, forward strand.
TAAGTTTAGTAATCTTATCCTTCCTATATCGACTAATAGTTCTAGTTAATATTCTTGTAATTTCTCTATTAGTTACTTCAGCTTGATTGTTCACTTAGGATGATAAGGTGTAGTTCATTTATGGTTTACCCCAAGTTGTTGCATTAGCTTCTTGAATGTAGCCCTAGTGAAATGAGTCCCATTGTCTGATATTATCATGTGTAATACTCCAAGTCTATTCACCATGTGTTGTTGAAAGAACTTTACAACTGTTGTGGCTATGCAATCCTTAATTGCAACTGCTTCTTCCCACTTAGTATAGTAATCAATAGCCACTATAATGTAAGACATCTATTTGACATTAGTGTAATGGACCTCATAAAGTCAATTCCCTAAATGTCAAAGGGCTCCAACGGTTATATCCATTATTTTGACCCTTTTTTTTGGCAATCAATCTTCCATCTCTTTGGGATCTTTCAAAAGATTGTGCAAATTGATAATATGGTAGGCCAAAAGTAGCCTACCATCAGCAATTTCAATGCTACCCATTATCCTGAATTATAACCACCACATGGTCCTTCATGCACATTTTGTAGAACTCTTTGTTGATTTTCTTCTAGAACACACCATCATATTAATTTATTAATACATATCTTGTAAATATTTCCATTAATTTCCTTTCTTTCTTTTACTTTGTAAAGAAATTTTTCTTTATGCTTCTTATCCTATTCAACGGGAAGTTCTTGTGTGGTAAGATACATAATGTAATCAATAGTCCATGACTTCATTATTTATTCTACAACCATTATTGTATTTGTAAATAAGTTATTATCAGAAAATTGGTTTGATAATGGTTCTTCATTTTCTTGAGATTATCATCTCAATCTTGAAAGGTTATCAACTATAACATTTTTAATTGCTTTCTTTTCAATCATTATGATGCCAAATTTTGATAAGATGCCAAGCCATCTTATCACTCTTAGACTTATCAATGGTTTATTCATTAGAAATCTAATGGCATTGTGGTTAGTATGAACATAGATGGGGTACTAGGGTACATAATGTCTAAACTTTTTAAGTATATATGTCATTGCCATAAGTTGCTTTTCTATAGTGGTATAAATAAGTTGTACCCCAGTGATGCTATGACTAATATAGTGTATGTAATATGGTTGTTTCTGAGAATCAAGCTTAGTCAATACTACCCCCAATACATAGTTTAAAGCATTTTTCATAATGTGGAAAGACTTAGACCAATTTGTAGCTAGAAGGATTAATGCCTTAATCAATTTTTGTTTTAGGCTCTCAAATGTTTTCTCACATTATTCTTACCACTAGAATGGTGCATCTTTCTTTGTCAATTCAACAAGTGGTTATTTAATTTTTGAGAATTTTTTAATAAATATCCTATAGTATCTTATATAGCTAGGGAATGATTTGAAGTCTTTAACTATTTATGGCCTTTAAATGATGTTCTAGATAACTCTAATCTTGTCTAGATCTACCTTGACTCCTTTATAAGATACCTTATGTCCTAGAACTATGTCATCTTGGATGATTAAATGGATCTTTTTCCAATTGAGCTTCAAATTAGTTTGAACACATCTTTTCAAAACCTACTCTAAGTGGTCCAAAACTTATTTAAAGTCAATTCTAATTGTAGAAAATTCATTCATGAATCCTTTAAATCCATTACTAATCTATTTTTGGAAGATACTAAGAACAAGTCTTTAGAAAATGGTAGGAGTATTACACAGACCAAATGACATTTCCTATAAGCAAACGTTCCTCATGAACTAGTGAACATTGTTTTCTCTTAATCCTCTAGTACAATATGGATCTAATTATATTCATAGTATTCATCCAGGAAGCTATAATACTAATATCCCATAATGGTATCCAAAACTTAGTCAACAAATGACAAAGGAAAATGGTCTTTGAATGTTGTCATGTTCAACAATTGAAAATCGATACCCTTATTTGAAATAATGACTAATGAGATAACCCATTCACTATCTACAATTTGATAGATGAATCCTATTTTTAATAGCTTTTCTAACTCTTTTTTGATAACTTCTTTGAGTTTGGGGGTTCAATCTTCATTGAGATTGATGGCATCATTTGACAACTAGATCTATGTAGATTTGATGTTGATAAATGTATGGATCTATACCAATGATCTCATCATAAGACCATGCAAATGTAGTTGGCTATCTAGTCATGACTTCCAATAATTTCCTCTTTTATTCTTTATCAAGATTGATGTTTATTATTACTGGTTTCTTATTGTTAAGAAAAGTGTATTCAAGTGGATCCAATAGGGCTATATCTTTCTAGTATCTCTAACTTTCTCCATGTAATGTCCTCCTACTATTATGACTTAATGTAAGGAGGTTGTCTTCATATTTGTTCTATTTTATCTGTTTCTTTGATATAGGCACTCATAATCTTATCCACTGATTTCATGCATATGTTTGATTCTGATTCATCTTCCTTGCTCAACCACTAGGTACCTTCTTGTCTAGTGGCTATTGCATACAAACATTGTTGTACAAACATATCTTCAACACATTTATTGCATGTAGTGATGGCATCATATTTTATTGTCTAGATTCTTTACACAAAATTGCACCCATTATTGCTATATATGGCACATGAAACTCTATGTCTTTGAACAATTTTAGCTTCATCTTCATTAAAAATTTCCAAGGATAAGTATCGAATTCCTAGCTTAGTGTCCATAGTGCTAAGTCATGCTCTTTTCATGATGATAGAAAATTCCTCTTTATTCTTCCCTACATGTATGACTAGAAAATGGATAGGATAGGACCAACCACTTATTATAGTGATTACATCCTCCACTTGTCCAAATGGAATAGCAATTTACTAATCCATTAGCTCTAATCATATGTTACTTTTCTTTACTGGAGTAAGATTATAGGTCTTATATATGTCTTAAGAGATAAATTTAACTCATGATCCTAAATCTAATAGAGCCTTACATGGTTTATTTCTTGCTATTTGGAGGTAGACTAAAGGACTTCTTGGATCTGTTCTCTTCTTAGAAAGTGCTCCTACTTTGATTCAATGTGTAATAGTCTATGTTAGTATGATAGTAGTAAGAGTGTTCTTTATTAATGTTGGAAGCATGATGTTCTCTTAAGGACCTTGTGTAGGTGAGATAGAGTTAGATGAAGTCCCCATCCTTCAAACCTTTTCTGGGATTTCCCTAAAGAACGGATGTTTCCTAGATCTTGGTTCACTTATCATGATGTCTACTTTTGTGGTGACTAGCCTAGTAGAACTCTTTTATTTGGGTTATGTTGCATGATCAATGATAGTATTGACAGTAATGGATTGGGAACTTGGTACGAGGGACTAGGTGCTAGTTAGAACATGTAAGAATTAGGATCCATTTATGAGGTACTGGATCTATGGTATTATGGTGGATAGAAGGAGAGGAAGTACAAATAGAAGTGTTTCTAGGAGAGATTGGACTTGTACATAGTATTCATAGGGATCAAGTTACTTGTATAGATACTACTATCTTGGTGGTAACATTCTCCATGATTGTGGTTGTTCCCACTACTATTGGTATTTCTCTTGTGATTAAGGATAAGACCCACTTGGATACTATGGTTGTTGGTAGGGCTATTTGAAATTACCTTGCATATAAGATAATCACTTGGGCATCTTTTTCTTGAAAAACTTTAGATTAAGTACATATGCCCTGTGAAAAACGTTAAAGAAAATTCATGTTACAAACAAAGAGGCCTGGTAACCAAATTTTACCATGTAATTTGATTGAAGTCAAGAATAGACATAAATGCTTTGATTTTCCTTCAAAAATTGTACCTTATGATCTTTTTTAGCAAAATTATGCATCATTTTTTAAGATGTAAATGGAAATTCATGGCCAATGTTTTCAACAAGCTATGAATTTTATTATGTGAGCATATTTGAGCTCAAATGTCAAAAACACTATCAATTGTAGCACAAAAAGTCAAAAACGCTGGTGGCCCATATGCTATAGTTTTGAACCATGAAAGTGGTCAAATACGCTATGTAACTACCCAAGACACTTGGCAAAACCTGATCAACATAGCAATGAAAAAATGATGGCCTGTAAAAACAAGAATCGAAATTATTTTTTGAGACTTTTGATCATTTGAAACTTCTCAAAATGAGAGATTTTTGGAGCACATATAAAAGTCTATAAATATTTTTCATTCCAGTGTTGATCATCATGAGCACTAAGAACTTGTAGTAGTGACATCTATAAGAAGACTAGGCAAATTAAATACATTGGGGAGGACTACAAGGCATACATCACCCATCCATAAGCTAGATATTTAGCATCATTCTTTACAAAGACCTATAGAATATTTAAAGCTCCACAATTTGTATTCTCTTTCCACAATTTGTATTCTCTTACCATTGTACTTGGTAGTTAATACAAATTTTGCAATTTTTTTCCAATCATATTTTCTATTATTTTCAGCATCATTTTTCATTCTCACTCACTGATCTAATGTTCGATCTACATTCACATGTTTTCACCTATTTTGATATATTCATTTTGGTAATAGATTTTTAAAGTTCTTAAATGATTGACAAATTTGCCTAAGGTTCCCTAAATCTTTTCAAGGCATGTGGATCCTAGGGTTAAAACTATTCCATAGATTGATTCAATTTCCAATGTTGATTTTTTCCATCGTTACATTCCAAACTCTTGTAAGTAGGCCATAACAAGGCAACATCATTTACGATGTTCGCATTGGCATGTCTTATAACCTTCATCATCTTCTAAACTTAAGTCTATTACTTCCTCTAGCAGAACAAATTTTCCTTTGTTTTTATAGTTTTCATGTCTGTTATCTCTTTTCTTCTTTTGTTCTTACTTCTGTTAAAGGCTTGTTCAGTCCTTTCCTCTACTATCTTTAGTGTTGTAGCAAACTTCTCATCTACAAAATCCAACGTTTTATCTACCTTTGTTGTAACATTATTGACTAATTTCTAGATAGGTAGAGTCTTTCTCTAGATTGTATCTTCTAATGTTCCTTCCTATTGTGATTCACATATTGTTACATCCCTTTTTCTTATTGCTAGATCTCTATTATACTCTTCAATTGATTCCCTTTTTCTTAGTTCTTCTTCCTCTTTTGTGACTTGGTCTATTAGCCTTTGGATCCAATGACCTATCATCTCACATAATTTGCCTTAGGCATATACCCTAAGCATTTCTCTTATTTTTTGCCTTAGTCCATTAATGATATGTTGTAGTTGTTCTCATTGAGAGAATCCATGGCTTGGACACCTATGCAATAAGGAGTATTACCTACCTATTGTTGCATCAAGGGATTCATGTGTCTCTTGTTTCCATCCTTGGATTTTTTTTTTCAAATTTGACACCTTGGAATATGTTTGATATTTTTCATTAAAGAATTCTAGAATGGTACTCCATCTTTGAATTAATTCTAGTTCTAAGGATCTGTACCAACTTTTTACTTTCTTTATGAGTGTTTTAGGAAACATCTTCAATTTCTGCCAATCATTCTCTATGTTTTGTAGGACATAGACATCATGAAAGGCATGAAGATGATGTTGTGGATCTGCATTATATCTGCCTTCAAATTTTGGGATATTATTCATGTTAAGTCACTTGATGCGATTGTTCCTCAAATGCCTAGGAGGAATGTACATAGCTTTTTTTATGTTGATCATGTTGTAAGTGGCCAATAGGGGTTCTTCATCATCTTCAGGTTTGTGAGCTTTGTTGTAGTGGTGACCCATCCAATGCTCATGATGCTCTCTTATTTCATGTCTAATCATTTCTCCTCTTTCATCATGGTTATCTTCCTCCTTATTAGGATGCCTTCTTTTGTGTGCATGTCACTCATGATCTTTCCTTCTTTCCTCATCATGATCCCTTAGTCTTCATTCTCTCCTGTCAAAATCTATTCATGAAGGTGAGGAATAAGATGAAAGAGTTAAAGAATGGTGTTGGTTGGTTCTCCTTTTGTGGATTCTTAATTTATCTCTTCTTGATCCATTGGAGATCTAAGGCCTTGAATTCCTCCTAAGTTTGGAGTCCTTATTTCTTCCATAGTCTTTTGCAAGAGTTGAATGTAGTTTTATTTTAATATGATCTTCAATACAAATGATTGGTGTTTGGGAATGAGACCCATGAATTTGACAAAATTTCTTAGCTTGGAATGGAGCATCTTCTTTTTTCTTGTAAGACAACTATCTATGGTGCCTTCTTTATCTTTTTCATATCTTGCCTCCATTATGCTATCCCTTCTTGCTTAGGCCTTCATTGATTAGTATGGCCTAGTCATGTTTTTGGTGACATGATATCCTTCTTGCACATGGCCAAGATTTGACCTCATGAGGATTTTCTAAAACATTGATAGTGCTAAACATTCAAGTGGAAAAATATGTTGCCCTATAGGTCTCTCCATTTGAGTTGTTCATCTTGGTAAAAAAATGAATGTAAAATCAAGATAATAAGAATCAATATGAGCATATGAAATCCTGGTTTATGTTGGTACACTCCAATCTTCTTCATTGTAATCTCTATCATGACTTTCATTACGGTCAATAACAACTACAAATTTTTCTTTAATTGTAAAATACATGTTAATTTGTTTTCACACTTAAGCATGCACATTTTGAAAAATTATTCTAAGTATGAGAGATGTACTTTGTGATGCTTAATACAATGAACTTTATAAATTTAACTAACTAGCAAACATTGAAACATCTTTGGCATCAATGCCAATTGATGAAGCATCAATAAGCTGCATTGATAGGCCTCCGTTCATGCAACCTTATCTATAGGCCCTTGTCAATGAGGCCCTGTTTATGTGATGTTGCCCTATTGATGGGATCACGTTAATGTAGTGTTTGCTATGTTGACAAGGCCCCATTGATGCAACCCTAGAGCAAAAACCATAAATACGAGCTCTTAGCCATGTTCATGAGCATAAGATTCATAGTAGTAGCTAAACTGTTGTAGTTTTTACATTTGAAAGTTAGAATATTTCTCTCGAGTGCTTGCAGCAAGAGTCATTGAGTGTACAGATCTTTATTTTAGCATTGTTGTACCTTAGCATGATAGTGTGTACGGAAATAAAGACAAGCTTCTTGATAAACCTTGTAGCATTTTGGATAGTTTAGATATTTATTTATGCATTTAATGCTTTCAATTAATTATTTAACATTATCCAATAATTAAGCTAATTAAGCAAGGTAAGCTAGATAGGTTAAGTACATAAGTATGACTGCTTCAAGCATAACACATATTCGCTTGGTAATCCCAGTAGTGTTATTGCCTAGTACGCCCAATAGCATAGCACTTGGTAACCCAATAGTCGATACATGGGTTCATGACATGTATGGAAAGTGGGACCACATACTTTTTAGGATTAGTTAGTTAGTTAAATTGAATTAGTCATTAAATTACTCTATCTCTCTTCAAGCACCAAAACCATAAAACACAAAATGATAAAAATTATATGCCTCAGTCACTCTTAACCATACCATTATGCTTCACAAGTGTAATCAAGAAGACAATAAATGACCTTAGAGTAAGGTTCACTTCCTAGAAGACTAGTGTACCAGAAGTTATAAAGTCCATGGAATTCAACCGGATCGTGCATGAACGCTTTGTGATTTGTATGGTTGGGTGTAGGGGTGCCTTGCTGCTCATCATTGGCATTGTTGCTGGGGACTTTGTTTGTTGAAATGTGTGCTATCTAGGATTAGTGAATATTATTAATATCATTGGATGAACTCAAGGTAAACATCACTCTCACATGACATATAACTACTAAGTACACTTATAATTTTATTTGTTTTGCAAAATGTCTTCTTCTTCTCATAGGCATGAGTATGTCAAACAACCCATCCCATAGGAGTGCAAAGTGGTATATACTCATCCAAATGAGTATGTACGAGACTTCACCTTCATCCTACATTAGGATAAATAGTTACAATGTCATGATATGGAGGGTAACATCATATTGTCCCCTGATCGATCTATGCCTGGGATGCTACTTCAAATCCTTAAAAAGTTAGGCATATCAAAATTTCACAAGGAATACATTGTGGAAAATCATGACACTTGAGGCAGTCATCCCACTAAAACACAACACAAGCAAGATTGACACCATGCAAAGCACCATGAGGTTGCAAAGGTGAAACATTTCACTAATCCCTTGTTCCTGCTAAACTAAGATGACAATGTGGATCCTCCTCTTGAGGATTCTTAATATGAAAATTCTTCACCTTTGTTATTGGTGTTGAGGGTGTGACCCTAAACCTATGATCCACTATTTATAAACTAGGTTTAGAAAAACAGTCAAGGTAGGGACTCAGGTAAACATCACAATGGCAAGGGATCTAAGGATGGTGGTTGTAATGAATGAAGAGGTGGTGGCAAACACTATTGTGGTGCTAGTAGTCCACCTTCCTCTTCATCCTCTTCATTCAATTCCAAACATTCCTCTTCATCTTCTAATTCTCATAGAAGCCACTGTTGAAATAATCATGATGAAGATGATCAACAAGAAAACAGAGACCATCAAGGCCATCAAGAATGCAAAGGTGGCAGAAATCATCATCAGTGTCATCAACATAATCATGATGATGAACCTCTATTAGCAACTTGAAGCATGCTCAACATTACAAAGGTAGTAAAGATCCCAACCAAGCATGTGAGAGATAGCTAGATCAAGTGCTTAGACATGAACAATATCACACAATTTGAGGGGGGATACAATTTTGATCCGCAAAATCATCTACAAGCTTTCCATGATGGTTGTGCCTTATAGAACATTGAAAATAACTAGGCTTTTCCCCAGGACACTCATTAAGGAAGCTAAGAGCTAGTACTAGTCCTTAGAACTAGAATCCATTCACTAATGGAGTACCATGTTAGAGTTGTTTAATGACAAATATCAGATATACTCTAAAGTGTCTAATCTGAGAAGGCAAATCTAAGGCTAGAAACAAGGAGCACATGAACCCTTGGATGCCACCATGGATAGATATTATTCACTCTTCCATTGATGCCCTTGCCATGATTATTCTCAAAGGGTATAGCTCTACCACATCATAGATGGGCTCAAAGCCAAAACTAGAAGACCTCTTGGGGTTTATGCCCAAGGAAGACTATCTAAATTAAGAGCTCATCAAATCCAAAGGCTTATAGAGCATGTAGCAAAAGAAGAAGATGAGTTGAAAAAAAGGGAAAGTGTAGAAGAGTGTAGTAGGGACCCTTCCATTAGGAAATGGAAGGTTTGACTTTGTGATTAGGAGGATTCACCACTCGATAAAGTGATGAATAGGAGAACCTTGCCCATCCAAAAATCTATTTCTAATATTCTGGCAAAGGTTGATAAATTATGGGGCTCTTTGAATGAAAAATTCCAAACTACTATGAAGATTGTTGAAGGATCCAAAGAGCAAAATAGTGATCATAACTACAGGAGGTAGAAAGAAACTGAACATGTCTACTAGAAAGGTAAGGGCAAAGCTATTGCCATTGACGAAGTTGTGGAGATAGACTTAGAAGATGATACTAGTTGTGACATCTATCAATACAAACATCCAAAGGGGTGTTACCCTATGGTGTCACACTTATAAGAGTTTGGGGTGTACGCATTAAATCCTTGACTAGCACGTAGGTAAGCACCCACACGATTGTCTTATCCTCAAGGCAATCCAAGGCAATTCCATCAACAACAATAAGCTTATTAACCAAGTGGAGCTCCACCACAACCATATGAACAATACCAATAGTGGCACCAACCACAATCATGGGGAATGCCACGACCAAGGCATCAATATCCTTACAAGCAACTAGATCCATACGAGTACTATGTTAAACAACCTATCTCTCTAAGAAGTTCTGCAAGCCACACCTAACTTCAACATCACTATTACCCTTTAGAGAACCATCGAACACATTCACCATCTACTCAAGGAAAGAACCCATATCCATACCACCCTCTACATATGTCTGCACACATCCCTCCACCCTCTACCTAGTTACCTCCTGCTTCATCCATGCAGGGAGAAATTCCTCCACAATCATAGTAATGAAATGTTATGAGGGTTGTACACTTACAATTGGTTTTTTTGCCAAGTGGTTTAGATAATTGATTCAGGAAATGATCCTTTTTTTGACCCAACAATCCTCCTAAACCCTCACAGCCTAATGCTGTTGGTCATCCTACATCTCCATCACAGTCATCCTTTGCATCAAATACCTTTGAGTATCCTTCAAATCAAACACCACCTTGAATCTACATTGTAATGTTAACTCATGCTATTTTTGGTTGGATTAAGGCTGGCAATATTCCCATGAAAAGATTTAACTTAGGAAGTCCTCTCGTTTTCTTGTAGATCATTGGACATGAGCCATGTAAGGCTCTTCTTAATTCTGGTTCCGATGTCAATCTCATCTCTCATGACATGTACAAGGCCTGGAACCTACCACCTCTCAAGAAGAGAAACAACTATTTAGACTTGGTAGACTAATCAATTAGTATTCCTTTAGGATTAGTGGAGGACATTGTGACCATAGTTAGTGGGTGGTCCTATCCTATTGATTTTCTAGTGATCAAGGTTGAAAACTAAAAAGGTGACTTTCCCATCATTGTGGGAAGGGCTTGGTTAAGCATGGTCAATGCATGTATGGGTATAAGGGACCTTTCTTTGGAAATCTCCAAGGAAAATAAATTTGGAAAGTTAGAGAAGAAGTGTATTCCATGCATCATGTACACTGATAATGGGTGCAATTGCATGCAAAAGATTTGGTCCATTAAAAGTACATACATCAAAGCATGTAATCGGTGTGCATAAGAAATAGATATTCAAAGGTATCTATATGTAGCAGCCATAAAATAGGAGGGTACCTAGTGGCTAATAGTTGACTTAAATAGTAGCGCATTATGCATAGAACCAACTAAGAGCCTAACATGTGCTTATGTTGAAGCATAGATGAACTTGAGTAAGCTCATCACCAACTCTCTGATGATGAAGATGATGATACCTATTGAGGAGAGTTGGAAGTCCCTAATAACTTCAAACAGAAGCCCCTAGAATTAGAAAATTTACCTACCAGCATGAAGTATGCATTCTTAAATAATGGTAAGCTAGTTATAATTAATGTCAAACTTGCTCCTAAACAAAAAGAAAAGTTGTTAAAGGTGGTTAAAAAATGGCCAAAAGTCTTTCCTAGGTCATATCCCAAGTTGACAAGAATTGATCCAAGGATATACCAGCATCGGATTTACACTAACCCAGCCATGAAGCCAAGAAGGTAATAGCAAAGATAGCTAAATCCAAAATTGAAATAGATCATCAAAGAGGAAATAGAGCAACTTCTCAAGGTAGGGTTCATCTATCCCATCATGGATAGTGAGTGGGTTAGGCCACTCATAATTGTACCAAAGAATAGTGAAAAGTGGCAAGTCTGCATTGAGTTCAAGCTATTGAACATGGTGACATTTAAAGATCATTTTTCATTGCCATTTTTGAATCAAGTGTTAGACACCATATCTAGGCATTGCTATTATAGTTTCTTGGATGCNAATCAAGTGTTAGACACCATATCTAGGCATTGCTATTATAGTTTCTTGGATGCTTATAATGGCTATAACCAAATCCAAATTGTGCTAGAAGATTAGGCCAAGACAACATTCACGAGTCCCTAAGGAACATTTGCATATTATAAGGTGTTATTCGATCTATGTAATGCCTTTGTAACATTTCAACACCTGGTCCTTAGTATTTTCCAACAACAAATTAGTACTATGGTAAAAGTCTTCATGGATGACTCCTCTACCTATGGGGCTACATTTGAGCAAGCCCTGGATTGCCGTAAGCATGTTCTAAAAAAGATGTGTTGAAATAAACCTTAGGCTCAATTGGCAAAAAGTTATCTAATGGTCTAAGAGGGCATAATATTGGGGCACCGAATTTCACAAAAAGGAATTAAGGTCTATCTAGAAAAGATAAGGGTCACCCAAGGAATTACACACCAACCAGAGACAATCAAAGATGTCAGATCATTCCTTGGACATACTTCCTACTACCGGTGATTCATAGAGAATTTCTCTAAAATCACAAAGCTGTTGGTTAAGCTAATAAAGAAAGATGCTTCGTTCATCTGGACCAGGAAATGTGAACATGCATTCCAACAGTTGAAGGAAAACTCATAGAAACTCCAAGTCTATGGGCACCAAACTGGTCCAAATCATTTCACATAATGATGTATGCATCTAATGATGCTTTGGGAGTAGTTCTTATGCAGTTGGACGATAAAAAATGTTCATATTACATTCATTGTGCAAGAAGCATTGTAGGTGCATAGCTGAATTGCACCACCATAGAGAAAGAACTAATGGCAGTGGTGTATGCTCTTGAGAAGTTTAGGCACTTTATGCTTAGCTATAAAGTATTTGTGCACATGGACCACAATGCCATCTGCTTCCTAATGAACAAGTCAATGATGAGCCCTCGTATCATACGATAGCTCATGATCTTACAAGAATTCAATCTCACAATGGTAGATCATAAAGGAGCCTAGAACATGGTTGCTGACCACCTCTCTTGATTAAGATGAGATAATAAAGAGAAGGAGAGCCTGCTCTTTGATTAGCTTCTAGATGAACTCCTCTTTATAGGAATAATAAGTGACCAAGTGCCCACAGAAACAACATGGTACAATGACATCCTCACTTCCCTTCTTACTCAGGAGATGCCACAAGATCTTGACTTTAGAAAGAAGCAAAAATTTCTTCATTGGTTCAAATACTTCATAGAAATCAATGAATACCTTTACAAGGTGTATGTTGATGATCTAGTTCGTTGGTGTGTCCCTGATGTAGATCAACTATGCATTCTTTAGAATGCTCACAAAGGTCCTTGTGGAGGGCACTATGCAAGAAGCCATAAAAATCCTGATGGTAGAAGACTACTAGCCTACAATCTTTAGAGATGCCCACCAATTTTTCTAATCTTGTGAACACTGTCAACGAGATGGTGGGATGATCACATAAATGGAGGATCCTTACTAGTGGGTTCAACCACTTGAGCCCTTTGACATATGGGGCATAGACTTCATGGGTCCTATCACACCCATGTTCAATGAAAAGGCATATATCATCATTGACTACTATACCAAATTGGCAAAAGAAGCAACCATCACCAATTGTACATCATCCACCACTGCTAGATTTGTACAACAACATATTGTAAATAGGTTTGGGATGCCACGTGCATTGGTTTTTAACAATAGAACTCATTTTATAGGTGCCACTTTTAGAAAGCTATTGCAATGCTTAGGGTTGAACATAAATTAATAACACCCTATCATCCCCAAGCCAACAGTCAAGCAAAGGTAACTAATCGAGAGATTACAAAGATCCTAACTAGGATCATAAGCAAATATAGGAGAGATTGGAGCACAAAACTTAATGATGCCCTATGGCTGTACTGCTCAACATGGAAACTCCCCTATTCGCTACTCTCTCTATGAGTTAGTGTATGGAAAACTTCCAACACTTCCAATTCAATCTGAGCTTTGTACACTCTCAACAATTTATGATTTGAATCTTGACCTAAGTCTAGCACAAAAAGAGAGACTAATCAACCTTAATGTGCTAGATGAAAATTAATTGGTGGCCCTATCTTTGAATGAAGTGCACAAGGCATTCAACAAGTAATGACATGACCAAAGAATACAGAAAGTGAAATTCCAACTAGGAGATAAGGTTCTTTACTAGAATCCCACACATGTACATTAGAAAACAAAATTTCAAACATTGTGGGAAAGACCTTATATAATTGCTAAAACCTTTCCTTTTGAGGCCATGACCATATACAAACCTGAAAACCCAGATAAAAAGAAATTGATCAACATCCAACAAGTGAAGCTTTTCCTAGAATCAAGACAAGCTAATGCAACAACTACCTCAATGGATGAACAATTTTTGAATCTCCTCCTTCCAACTCAATTGTGGGGGAGATGGCCATTTGTGCTAATCATCCATATGGCTCCTTAGTTTTTTTTTATTTTTTGTTTTCCACGTTTTTGATTTTGCAATTTATTTATTTTACAACTTATTGATTTTTTAAAATTTTTCCATTTTACATCATTTTTTGTTCTACACCATTGTTAGTACATTTGAATCTTTATCGAATATTTCACACTTTCTTNGAAGCAGTTTTATTATTAAAAATTTGAAAATCACACTTAAACAAAACAAAACANATTTTCAAATTTTTAATAATAAAACTGCTTTATTACCAACAGAACACAATGGTGTTGTAGCTGCTAATAATGGTGATTTGTACTTAATGTTTTATTTGCTATTGTCTAGTTTCTATTTTTGAATTTTTGTACTGATGGCTTAGTCATGGTTTCTTTTTCATGGAATAGGTAGTGAGTCAATAACATCTACCCATGCACAAACTCTATGATTTTTTTTATTCTAGAAGTTTGAGGTCCCTTTCATTAAATCAACTTTTAATAAATTTTTGATCTTGGTAGTTCCCAAAATTCGGAAGGATTCAAAGGTTTGAATAGGGTGTGACTTCAAGGGGACTCAATACTCTTTGTACTCTTTTTCTTACTTAAGTGCTTGAGTGTTTTTCATGGACTTCTTACCATTCCATTCTAACCACTAAATAGAAAGTCAAATAGTCTTTGCATGGTGTGGTTCCCATCCAAAAAGAAAGGGAAAAAACAAAATAAAACACACAAAAAAAACATGATGGGAATTCAAAGCACACCCCTTAGATAAATAAACGGGCTACAAGCACTAGTTATGGGACTAGAAAGACATGCAGCTATGCCTAAAGGTCCCCTCTAACAAAGGCTCTTTTTCACTTTCTACTTCTCTTTTTTTCTCTTTATGGAATAGTGGTTGTTTTGTGGAAGCATTCTTATGTCTCAAGGGGATGGATCAGTCTTGGAGTGATAATGCAAAGTCACTAAATAAGGTTGGTTTTGGTCTGGACTAAGGATGGATCTTCTTTGGTCATTTTAAACATGAACTCCACAAGGGACTTCTTATGACCTTAGTTTTGAATTCCATTTCACCTTCTCCATCATCCATTTTTGCTATTCATAACTCACCTCATTGTCAGTGTCCATGTTCTTGATTTCATGTCTTAGTTTGACATATTTGAATTCTTAGGTAGAATCTTCCAGGTTTTGGTCCTTAACTTCCATTGACCATTAGTCACCTCTAGGTCCTATGGACTCCTTAGGTTGAGGTTATGTGAGGGCAAAATAGCATGTGCCTACTATGGGAAGGACCCATCTACATATCCCTTGGTTAGGTTCATTAATTACCTTATCCCTAGACATTCTCGCAACTAGAATCTTTTGTACATCCATCTTCCACATCATACCATGTGCTTCTTTACATATTTTGTTCATTAAATACATTCTCTATCAACTTTTTAAATTTTTAAGTTTTCAAAGACCCTCTTCAATGATTTTATCATATTATTGGCTTTTCTGGGATTCCATGGACCCCAATTTCATTGAAAAATTCTTTATATTTTTGGAGATATTCAATTTTGAAAATTTTGGTCAATGGGCCCTATATATGAGGCCCTGTTGACATAGTAGACCTGTATATGAGACCCCGTATATGGGGCCTCATCGACATGGTGGAAAAATAGTATAAATAGATGTGACCCCACTTAGGAAATTTTACATTTTCTCATAAATGCCAAAGGAGTTTTTCAATTTTTCAAAGCCTAGAACATTCTAGAGCCCATAACTCACAAATTTTTTATCCAAATCACTCCATTCTTTGACCCTGCAACTACCATAGGTAAGCTCTTCATCATGGGGGCCACAAATGTACCATTTTTTATAAAAAATTTTCATGATTTTTTCTAAGTCCCACAAAGGTTTAACTAAAAAATGAACTGCTAAACACTAAATTACAAGAGTTAAACCTTTACAACAAGCTCCGGTGACAAATAGAAGAAATAATTAATAAAATAATCAATCTACCATGGTCCAACCTTAGCCAAAGTGTAACTAACTAACTAATGAGAAAAGGTATTCAAAAACTTTAAAGTTCTATCACATCTACTAATCCATGGATGTGTTGTGACCATAGATGGTACCAAAAGGAAAACACATGCAAGAAGCATGATCGTCCCAACCAAGGGAAAATGGCCTAGAATAAGAAAAAGCCAAGAACATCCCCAACAAGAAGAATTGATCACAACCCATAACACAAGTCCTCTTAGGAAGGAGGCAGAAGTGGAATCTATTAGATAGATTCCAAAACCAGTAGTAGCAGCAATAGAACACTCCCATCGGGATGATGTGCCTACACAACTAACAAACCTTGAGGTCACCTTAATAGAGGCTTGCCTAAATCAAATCAAATCGAGGGAAGTCCAAAAATCAATGCTCCAGAAGTTAAACTTTGGCCCTTTCCTAGAGCATGCACTAAGAGAAGTGTAGGACCACCTGAAGGCCTCTCCCATGTGGCCAATCATCACTTCCATTGGGTAGTGGTACATGGGAGAAACATTTTTGTTTTGGAATAACAGGCAACTTGGAGTAATAGTAAAGATCAAGGACATCTTAGTGTCCTACTCAGCACAGGCCATTACTGTAGCACTTGGGTTGCCTAAAATAGGGGTGAACCTTACCGAAATCCTGATGCAAGTGCATTAGAGCATTAAGAAAGAATGGGTGCAATGGTGTTATGGTGTCAATTGCAAGGAGTTTGGCTCACTCAAACCAGCAAAGAGGATCCATTATAAGATTGTGACCTTCCACCTCAATGCCACAGTGAGGCCAAGCAAAGTCATTGCCTTCTCTACCTAAGCATGTGCCACTTTGAGTGGGAGATTCCTAGTCAACCTTTCATAGTTGATCTATCTAGAGATGGAGAAGTGTTTTAAAGAAAATGAATAAGGAAGGAAGGCACTCCCTTTCCCATGCCTCATTAGGAAACTCTGTCGAAGTGAAGGGATAGTCTATTACAACAATGATAATGTTAGAATTTTTCTAGCCACCAACTAGGAAAAAATGATCAATGATAAAATTCCTACAACTATAATTTAAGAAGAGGAACAATGACCTTCACCACTTACACTTAAACAACAATGCTAGACATAGCTACAACTGCCCAACGATTGCATGAATATAGAGAATGGCTCTTGAGTGAACAAGAGCAAAGAGTAAGCACAAGTGGTGGGGACCCATCCGTATATAGACTAGCCATGAGTCACCTTAATGAGGTGGCCTAAAAAATTAGTTTGATGGATGAGGGTTGATGAGTGACTAGGTACCCCTACACCCAACCATATGAATCATGAGCATTCACATGCGACTCGATTGAAATCCGTAGACTGTAAGCACTTAACATACACTAGACTCCAACTAGCAAAACCTTGGGTTAGAACAATCATTGTCTTCCTAATCTTACTTGTGATGTTCTGTTTACAATGGTTAAGTGAGAGTAAGGCTAATGATTTTTGTGGGTTTTTACTTATCTTTTTGCGGCTAATTAAGGTATGAAAAGTAAGGAATAAACTATTATCTAATCTATAATTATCCTAGCTTGTACTCTAACTATTCCTAGCACAAGTATCCAATTCCATCTTCCAAGCATGTTCTAAGCATCTCCTAACACTTTTGGGTTACTAGACATTAAGCGTCACTGGGTTTACCAAGTGTTTGATTTACATTCAAGATGGTCATACTTATGGCCTTTATGAACTACGAATGAGCGATAGTGATTAAGATAACAATAATAGAAACTTAAGTAATTAACAGGTAATTAACAAAGCATAAACATATTAAACTACAGAATGCATAAAATAGCTAAGTCCAAATGCTACAAGGAATGCTTGAATAGTTCATCTTTATTGCTGTCACGCCAATGGGCTCAGATACATCAACTCTCAAATAAAGAGCCGATCACTTTTCTTACACCTGCTGTGGACACTTGGAAATATTCTATCTCCTGAGGGAACAAACTACAAGAGCTTTGCTACAACTAATTGAAAGGTGCCTAAATGAGGTAAAAGGCCCTCTTATTTATAGGCTGAAATTGGCTTTGCGTAAACAGGGCCACGTTGACACATGAAGGGCTACGTCGATGTGGCCACGTATACGCAGCCATGTATACATGGCCTAGTCGACGCATCGACTAATGACACTTCATCAAGGGTGGACCTATTTTCTCAGCCCAAAGAACGTAGCTACCTACAAGGTCGAATATGAGCACCATAGAGGTCACAGTATCTCTCATCGAACAACAACCACTATTAAAAATTTTTGGAAACACTGCGACCTTATTGGTGCACTTGGAAAAGGGTGAAGAAGCAACTGTTTTGGTGATGCAGCACCAGGGGTCGGAGATAGCAGTATAAATGGTCATTGATAGGATTGTCAAAGCACTCAACACACCTATGGCATCTACACCAGACATCACTACACTCAAAGATGTGTAGATGTTTGTGAGAACTATAAGTGGCAAAATAAGTGCAGCACAACATGAGGAGCTGTTGGACTGACTAGTGGGAACGAGGCAACTGCTTCCAAATGTCTTTGACCTTCCAGATAACATCACTATAACCCAATTGGAGTTGCTAGAGGCAAGGGGCAAGAACATTATATTAGAGGGACAACTTGAAATAGCCAGAGAGCAGAGTGAACACTTAGCTATAGAGGTTGTTAAACTAAGAGCCCAAATTACTGACCCTAGATTTCTCAACTTGGCACTTACAAAAGATGAAGCTATGCAATAGCTTTAGTCTAGGCTCAAAGGGGTTGAGAATGCAATGGAGATAGTGGTGTTCTATATATCCTTGGCAGAAGCCATGCAACATAAGATTCAGAAGGCCTTAGATCAAACCCACCAAGAGAATGTCCAACTGATTGTAGAGAACCATTGCCTGCAAAATGTTGATGCGCACAAGCAAAAATTAACAAATTTCATCCATTAGCAACTGGCCAGAGCAAACACATAGTTGAGAAGATTGGTAGTAGAGAACAGGAATCTCTCCATGGAGGAGGTGTGTGCCCTTCGCTAGAAGACTACAATTGAGGTAGTCACCTAGAAATTTGAAACTCTCAAATTTGAAAAAGTTAAAGATCATTATGGAAAGCAAGTCAGTCTACAAAAGGAAATAAATAAAAAACATATCCAATTGGTGAAGGCAAAGGTAAATGATATCCTCAAACAACTCTAGAAAGGAAGGGAAGTTTGGCAACCCATTGTTGATGGGATAGATACCTACAACAGGGCAAAAATCCACATAAAGGAGTTGTAGATCAAGGATATGATGGAGTATATGGAGCTTGCCAATCTTTGTTATGCAAATCTAGCCATGTTGACTACTGGACGACCGTAGTCTAAGTTGGAGAAGTAGGTGGCTAGCTCGTACTTGTTGTACAAGGTAGAGTTCAAGCACCACAAGAACACCAAGGACAAGCTTGCAGTGGCTAATGCTGAATTGGAAGTTCTCAAGGCACATTTCACAAATCAAAGATCAATTGCCAATAACTTGACTAGATAGATGAATAACTACCAGGAGTTGTAGAATGCAGTAAGGACATTTGACATCGAATGTAGATAGTTCATTGCCTAGTTTGTCAACGTAAAGGAGATGTTCTTGATCATGCCCTATGTGTGGGATGTTCCCATTTCAACTAACATTAGTGAATTCATGTGGACTGTGAATGATCCCCAGAGTAAGGAGGAAAAGATGAAGACATTGCTTGATACCTGATGAGTGGCGAGGTACCCCTACACTCAACCATATGAAACNTCGAAGGTTCGTTAAGGCTCACAACGATGTGAGTGAGATCCCTTATGTTCTATTAGGCACACAAACACTTAATCCCCGGCAACGGCGCCAATGATAAGTGGCGAGGTACCCCTACACTCAACCATACGAAACGAGCATAGCACGCGCGATCCGGTCGAACTCCGCAAACTAAATGCCTAAACGCCCTATGGAACACTTGGGGTTAATCATTCGTTGTCTTCCCAAACTTACTTGTTGTTGTCATAGTGTATGGTTAAGTAAGTCCGAGGTATATGATTTTTTTTATCTTTTCAAGTTTATCTCCTATGCTAAAGGATGAAGGGTTGAGGAAGCTAACTAACTCTAACTAAGGACCTAAGTCTATATTAACTAGCGTCAGCATCCGTGTACACACCCTGAACCGATGCAACTATGGCTACCAAACGCTAATCGTTACTGGGATCACCACACGTAACNTCAAGTACAATGCTGCTTGAATAAAGAGCCGTTCACTCTAGGACTCCTACTGCAGGCACATGGGAAATTAATTTAACTCTAGAGTGATCAAACTGCCAGAGCTTCACTACTTCTAGCCAGGATGGAAAATGAGGGGAGTGCTGCCTGTTATTTATAGATTTGACGGCAGACCGTGATATTGCATACGCGATATCGCAGGGGACGACGCGATATCACGACTTGTGCATATCGCGTNAGACTACCACGGGGATTACCAAGTGTAGATCCTGGAATACGCTACTGGGTTACCAAGTAGTCACAATGCTCGTAATCAAGTCGTACTCATACCGCATGCAACGAGCAGCCAATTCCTTGACTAGCCGTACACATCCTTAGATGCTCGTAATCAAGTCGTACTCATACCGCATTCTAGGAAAGCAATAAATAACAATAAATAAAATCTTATCCATGCACTGCAAGGTTTATCCAATCAAGTTCGTCTTTATTGCCATACACAACTTGTGTTCAGGTACAAAGCTGCTCGAATAAAGAGCCATTCA
>MNCI01017638.1:246800-304595 GCA_015680685.1 Gnetum montanum
TCGTTACTTCTAGCCAGGATGGGAAATGAGGGGAGTGCCGCCTCTTATTTATAGATTTGGCGGTGGACCGCGATATCACGTACGCGATATCGCAGGGGACGACGCGATATCGCGGCTTGTGCATATCGCGTCTCATCAATACCTTTTACCTTCCATTAGAGGTTGGAATTATAGTAAGATAGCCACAACTGCCTCAACCAAACTCATGGGCTTGAAGCTGGCGAAGGTTCTTCATAGCCTCAGGAGCCACTACTGCTTGGGACTATTTGATCTTCACCACCATCTTCACATCATCAAAGGATGTGTTGTCAAAATTTTTGCAGAGTCATGTAATGGTGTTTAATTTTGTGTCATGAACATCACAATTTTTGTATTTTGTTGATTTGTACACTCAGGCACTTAGTTTTGTCAAGTCAGTTTATTTTGTTTTGTTAAGAGTTAGTAAATAATCCCATACCTTCCCAATTTTGTAAAAGAACTTGAGAATGAGTTTTCATTTAGTCATGGGGATATGATGAAGCATCAATAAGCTGCATTGACAGGCCCTCGTTGACACAGCCTTGTCAACGGGCCCTTGTTGATGAGGCCCCATTTACCCGGTGTTGCCCCCTTGATGGGGCCATGTTGACATAATGTTTGCTACATTGGTGGGGCCTCGTTGATGCATCCCTAGAGCAAAAACTATAAATATAAGCTCCCAACTATGTTTATGGGCATAAGATTCATAGTAGTAGCCAAACTCTTGTAGTTTTTACATCTGAAAGTTAGAATATTTTTCCCAAGTGCCTACAATAGGAGTCATTGAGTGTACAGATCTTTATTTGAGCATTGTTGTACTTGAGCATGATAGTGTGTACAACAATAAAGACGAGCTTTTTGATAAACCTTGCAGCATTTTAGATAGTTTAGATATTTATTTATGCATTTAATGCTTTCAGTTAATTATTTAATGTTCTCTAGTAATTAAGCTAATTAAGCAAGATAAGCTAGATAGTTTAAGTATATAAGTATGACTGCTTTGAGTGTAACACGTGTTCGCTTGGTAATCCTAGTAGTGTTATTGCTTGGTATGCCCAGTAGTGTAATGCTTGGTAACTCAATAGTGGATACATGGGTTTAGGACATGTATGGAAAGTAGGATTGGATACTTATGTTAGGATTAGTTATTTAGTTAAATTGAATTAGTCATAAAATTACTCTATCTCTCTTCAAGCACCAAATCCATAAAAACACAAAATGATAAAAATTATATGCCTTGATTACTTTTAACCATACCATTATGCTTCACACGTGTAATTGAGAAGACAATGAATGATTTTAAAGCAAGGTACACTTCCTAGAAGACTAGTGTACCAGAAGCTATAAAGTTCCTAAAATTCAATTGGATCGCATGTGAACACTTTGTAATTCGTATGGTTGGGCGTAGGGGTACCTTGCCGCTCATCACCAATCATGAGTGATTGGGTATTCCAACACTTAACCATATTAGTCACAAGTGTTCATGTACAACTAGATTGTAATCTGTAGATGGACAATGTAAGTATACTAGCAAGTTGATGTTAAGTTCATGATCATTGTCTTCCCACTTAGAATTAGTGAGGTGCAAATCTTATGGTTTAACTCTTAGTAAGGTATATGATAAACTATTGTTGTTTGACTTTAAATGTGCTAAGTGCCAACATGATGAAAATGACTATAATTTCTACATCTAAGTACAAAGGAAATATAAATCTATTGCATTCTATAGTGATAAGTATCTGTTCTTAATTTTCTGTACACGTTCAGGGCTGATATAACTATCACTAGGATTACCAAGTAACTTTACTACTGAGTGAATTAAACAAAGTCACTATTGGGTTACCAAATAGTTACACTTTACGCTAGAAACTAATTGTAATAAACATAGAAATAGTAAATAACTTAGTAAATGTAAATGATTGAAGAAAAGTAAAATGATGAAAAAAGTAAAACTATGCTAAGTGATATGATGCAATAATGAAGAACAATCTCGATCTTTATTGCCATTCATGAATTGTGTACAAGAACAATCCACTCGAACAAAGATTCCGTACAACTATAATTTATGACACTCTCAAAAAATTTTGAGAATGCTGCGACCTTCTCGATGTGCTTAAAGAAGGATGAAGGAGCAACTATTTTGATGATGCAACACCAGGGGTAAGAAACAATAGCAGAAATGGTTGTTGACAAGATTGTCGAAGTGCTCAACACACTTGTGACATTTGCAACAGACATCACTGCACTTAAAGATGTGTAGATGTCCACAAGAACTATAAGTGGTAGAATAAGTATAACACAACATGAGGAGCTATTGGACTAACTAGTGGAAACTGGGCAACCGCTTCCAAATGTCTTTAACCTTCCAGATAACATCATTGCAACCTAGTTGGAGCTACTAGAGGTAAGGGGCATGAACATTATATTAGAGGGGCAACTCAAAATAGCTAGAGAGTAGAGTGAATGCTTGGCTGTGGAGGTTTTCAAACTCGGAGCCCAAATTGCTGACCCCATGTTTCTCAACTTGGTACTTACAAGAGATGAAGCTATGCAATAGCTTCAGTCTAGGCTCAAAGGGGTTGAGAATGCAATGGAGATAATGGTGTTCTATAGATGCTTGGTAGAAGCCACACAACATAAGATTTAGAAGGCCTTAGATCAAACCCACCAAGAGAATGTCCAACTAACTGTAGAGAACCATCGCCTATGAAATGTTGATGTGCATAAGCAATAGTTAACAGATTTCATCCATCAATAGTAAGAGCAACTAGCCAGAGCAAACATAGAGTTGAGAAGATTAGTAGCAGAGAATAGGAATCTCTCTGTGGAGGAGGTACGTACCCTTTGCTAGAAGACTACAATTGAGGTAGCCGCTTGGAAATCTGAAGCTCTCAAATTTGAAAAAGTTAAAGATCATTACAGAGAGCAAGTTAGTCTACAAAAGGAAATAAACAAAAAACATATCTAATTGATGAAGGCAAAGGTAAATGATGCTCTCCAACAACTCTAGCAATGAAAGGAAGTTTGGCAACCCATCGTTGATGGGATAGATGCCTACAATAGAGCGGAAATCCACACAAAGGAGTTGCAGATCAAGGAGATGATGGAGTATATGGAGCTTGCCAATCTCTGTTATACAAATCTCTCCATGTTGACTACTAGACAACCGCAATCTAAGTTGGAGAAGCAGGTGGCTAGCTCATACTTGCTATACAAGGTGGAGTTCAAGCACCACAAGGACACCAAGGACAAGCTTGCAGTGGCTAATGCTGAACTCGAAGTTCTCAAGGCACATTTCACAGATCAAAGATCAACTGCTGAGAACTTGGCCAAATAGATGAATGATTACCAAGAGATGCAAAATGCAATAAGGGCATTCAACATTGAATGTAAATAGTTCGTTGCTTGGTTTGTCAACGTAAAGGAGATGTTATCGATCATGCCCTGTCTGTGGGATGTTCCCATTCTAACTAACATTGGTAAAGTCGTGTGGACCATGAATGATCCCCAAAGTAAGGAGGAGAAAATGAAGGCATTGCTTAATACCTTTCACCTTTCACTGGAGGTTACAATTACAAAACTACCTCAACCACTACATAGGCCTAAAGCTGGTGAAGGTCCTTCAGAGCCTCAAGAGCCACCATCACTTGGGATTGTTTGATCTTCACCATCATCTTCACATCATCAAAGGATGTGCTGTCAAATTTTTTTTAGAGTAATGTAATGGTGTTTAATTTTGTGTCATGAACATCACAATTTTTGTAATTTGTTGATTTGTATACTCGGGCACTCAGTTTTGTCAAGTCAGTTTGTTTTGTTTTGTTAAGAGTCAGTAAATAATCCCATACCTTCTCAATTTTATAAAAGAACTCAAGGACAAGTTTTCATTTAGTTGTGGGGGTATGATGAAGTGTTAATAAGCTGCATTGATGGGCCCTTGTTGACGTAGCCTTGTTGATGGGCCCCTATTGATGAGGCCTTGTTTATGTGGTGTAGACCCTTCTATGGGGCTGTGTTGATGTAGCATTTACTACATTGACGGGCCCCAAAAACTATAAATACGAGCTCCCAACTGTGTTTATGGGTATAAGATTCATAATAGTAGCCAAACTCTTGTAGTTTTTACATTTGAAAGTTAGAATATTTCTCTCGAGTGCCTGCAACAGGAGTCATTGAGTGTATGGATCTTTATTTGAGCATTGTTGTACTTAAGCATGATAGTGTGAACGACAATAAAGATGAGCTTCTTAATAAACCTTGCAAGATTTTGGATAGTTTAGATATTTATTTATGCATTTAATGCCTTCAGTTAATTATTTAATGTTCTCCAGTAATTAAGCTAATTAAGTAAGATAAGCTAGATAGGTTAATTACATAAGTACGACCACTTCAAACGTAACATGTATTCGTTTGGTAATCCTAGTAGTGTTATTGCTTGGTATGCCCAGTAGTGTAACATTTGGCAACTCAACAGTGGATACGTGCGTTCAAGACATGTACAGAAAGTGGGACTGGATACTTATGTTAGGATTAGTTAAGGATTAGTTATTTAGTTAAATTGAATTAGTCATAAAATTACTCTATCTATCTTCAAGCACCAAAACCATAAAACACAAAATGACAAAAAGTATATGCCTTGATTACTTTTAACCATACCATTATGCTTCACAAGTGTAATCAGGAAGACAATGAATGACCTTAGAGCAAGGTTCACTTCCTAGAAGACTAGTGTACCGGAAGCTATAAAGTTCATGGAATTCAACCGGATCGCACGTGAACGCTTTGTGATTCGTATGGTTGAGCATAGGGGCACCTCGCCACTCATCACCAATAATGAGCGATTGGGTATTCCAACACTCAACTATAGTAGTCACAAGTGTTCATGCACAACTAGATTATGATCCATGAATGGACAATGTAAGTATACTAGCAAGTTGATGTTAAGTTCATGATCATTGTTTTCCCACTTAGAGTTAGTGAGGTGCAAATTGTATGGTGTAACTCTTAGTGAGGTATATGATAAATGATTGTTGTTTGACTTTAAATGTGCTAAGTGCCAACATGATGAAAATGACTATAATTTCTATGTCCAAGTACAAAGGAAATGTAAATCTATTCCATTCTACAGTGATAAGTATCTATTCTTGATTTTTTGTACATGTTCAGGGTTGATATAACTATCATTGGGATTACCAAGTAACTTTACTACTGAGTGAATCAAGCAAAGTCACTACTAGGTTACCAAATAGTTACACTTTATGCTCGAAACTAATTGTAATAAACATAGAAATAGTAAATAACTTAGTAAATGTAAATGATTGAAGAAAAGTAAAATGATGAAAAAAGTAAAACTATGCTAAGTGATATGATGCAATAATGAAGAACAATCTCGATCTTTATTGCCATTCATGAATTGTGTACAAGAACAATCCACTCGAACAAAGATTCCGTACAACTATAATTTATCACACTCTACAAGAATTTCACAAAGTGCAGAAAACAAATTGTTTTTTGGAGACAACGATGGGTTGGTATTTATAAACATGACCATAGCCCACTACATCATATCTATGATAACATATGTAGAGTTACGATATCATAGACCGGCATAAAAACTTGTTTAGTAACTTTGTATCAACTACCTAATGACCACATATATAAGACTTTTGCCGAGGGGAAGCAGCGGCACGTTGGTGTGGTGTTTTATTCATAGAGGCCAAAGAGATGGTAGCATGATTCTACAAAGCGGCAAACATAGATTAGATTGGTAATATTATTAATATACACAATTGTAGCGGCGCTCTGGCTCTCTTAGTTGAGTGGGCAGGGCAGGGCAGGAGGCGAGGCGAGTCAGTCGAGTCCACACTCCACAAACAATGATTTGGTCTTGTTCGATGCTGGCGTTCCGCCACAGAAGATGTGGGTGGCTGCTGCTACCACCACGCTACACTGCAGTCGGGGGAATTGTTGTTCCAAGGCTCACACCAAAACTAAAACTAAAAGCAAAAGAAAAAGCAAAAGCAAAAGCAGAAGCAGCACAACATCTGTCGCCACCTTTTGGGCGCCGGCGAGTTGGGCCATTGGGCACTGCCTCTGCTCCTCCTATGGCGCATTCCCGTTTCTTCGGCACAGGTTGCGCTTAGTTTCTCTTCCTGCGTTTTTTCCTTTTATTTAATCATCAATTTGTGGCAGAATTGTCTGTCTCTCAATACGCGAAATTCAACATTAGAAGGAATTGCATTGAGTATGCGGATGATAATTTTCCTTGACGTCCGTTTTGAGCCTCGTAATCTCATCAATTTGTGTCCATTCCCATCCCAGGAACTGCCTCATCCTCATTTTCTTTAACCTGATATTGGACAATTGCGCATGGTTCGTCGTCTTGTGTTTGTGAAATAAAGTTTCCAAAACGCTTGTTGTCTGCTTTTTGTTTTACATATATTTCTGATTTGCAATCCTTTACGTCTTCGAGGACTAAATTATGCTTCGATACCATCCTTCAATCATGGTTTTCTTCTAAAGAATGTTTGGCAGGATTGGCTGTCTAATTTATCCCATGTAATAGTGATCTATTTTCTCTTTGCATTTTCTACATTTTACAGTAGTTCGCAGAACGAGCAACCGTAAATCAAAACCCCTGTTGGTAGGCTCTTTGGTATCTATTATCGTTTTAGAAACATATTCTGCAGCCTTTTCTCTTCGCACTTAGAGTTCTGGCTATTTTGGCCAGAATTTGGTTGTTTTTTAGTTTTTAAACTATGGGATATTATGATGGAGAACGATCTGAGTTGCGTTTGTTTTGTTTTAAATTTAAATAGCACTTGTAAATGATATAAATTGTGAGATTTGGATCAGTGATGTCCTGGTAAGCAAACACACTCCTTATAACAAAGTCATTGAACAATGCATACAATGACAGTTTTCTTTTGTTTTTGCTTTTTGTGTAAAGCGAGGTGGAGAAAAATTTTTAACTTACTATTATCTAACGTAATAACGTGCGGACAAACTAATGGTGATATGTTAATTTATAAGAAGTTAGTTTTCCTGACTCTAATAACACTAATGGCGATATATTAAATAATTCATACAAAGCTGCAATATTTCATTTGCATTTAAAAAAGTTAATTGGACAATACTCCAATCCAATTTGTTATTCCTATTCTATTAGTTTTAATAGACATAGCTTATAGATGCAATGTTCTTGCTGAACATTTTTCCATCTTTCAGCTTTAACTCTAAGATAATGATATTCTATTATAGCTTTGCTGATAAAGGTTCTTCACAAGCACAATCATAATTATGTTGTTGATCATAGCTAATAAAGACTTTTCTTAAACATTGGGAGGTTGCTGTGGCTTCATTGGTACTCAGTCATGCTCTTTTGGGTGTTAAATACAAAAAATTATTGGTAGTTTTCGTAGAAAGTGTTAATTTTTGTTGCATTTTATTTGACCACAACGTCCAAGGAAGTAATGAACAGTTAGGTTGATATAATTAATTGTAGACTTTACTCAGTTGTAACAACAATGTAGTGTATATGGTGTCAAACTCAGTGCATGAATTTTATGTTCCACAGAACAAGATATTGTTTCAGATATATAGTGAAGGTATATCCAAAAGTTATCTTAGATTGTGCTTGATACTTGCATAGAATTCGTAAGAGTATTTAAAGGTAGAAAGCAACCGTTGTGACGATTGAAGAAAGACATAACTATTTGTTAAAAGCTTAACTAATTAATAATAAATACAGGTTGTTTATTAAATGCTTATATGGTACGTTACTATGATGATGATATCACCATAGTGGTGAGAATGTAAAACTACGGTAAACACTCGATATAGATCTTCCAGAATGTTGAGTTTAATAAACACACTAAATCCTTAACACTACCCTTCAAGTTTAACATTTGAAAACTTAATTTGCTTTACTATATTTTTAACACGCCATGATAATAGAAATAAGTGATTAGGAAAACATACATCAATTAAACCTTCTCCACAATAATCTAACATAGAACCAAGAATTTATTTTACCACCAGTAGTTGTGGAGTAATTTGCTTAGGTGAAATTCCTTATAAAAATCATTTCAAAAGAGCATTGTATGGCTTTTAAGAGACCATATTATTCTTGATTCAGTAAAGTAGAATGGAAAAAGTTTGTAATGATAGTGAGCATTTCCTTTCTTTAAACAAAACATGTTATAGATTATTTTGGCTTCAAATTTATCTTAAAATGAAAAAAAATAGAGATATTAGGGCTGTAATTTCTTTCAAAATGTACCATAACACGAAAAATGATAAGCAGTCAAGAAAGAAATAAGCTCATCACAGAATTAAGTCCAAAAATAAACTTCACTGTCATTGAGATGTGTAAATAGTAAAAACAAGCAAGCAAAAATAAAACATCTCTCATTAGTCATCTGCCATTGCATCTATATATACATTTCTTGAATTATGAAATAAACTAGAGGATGATGAGGCTACCTTCGAATCAGACATATAATTCTTCACCGTAGATTTATGCATAGGTTTAGACATTGATGACAGTAAGCATTTTAAATAGGGTCTATAGTTTGCAGCTTGTTCATGCTGGACTATTTAAGGATTTTTCCATAAACATCATTGAAAGCTATTTGTAGTAATGGTGGGCATGCAGATGGAACCTTTGATAGTTCATGACCATAATCAACGAGTGATTTTAGGATTTGTTTATAGTGAATTTAAAACTCATTAGTGATTACCTGCTCTTGCAACTTTGTCAGTAAGTTACTGTGCTGTTTTCTTTCCTTAATCAGTGTTTGCTCTACTTCAGATTTTTGTACTTCCAAGTCAACCAATTGTTTTTGAGCTTTTCCCAAATCCTGTAATAATGTGGAGTTTCTTTCTTCCAATCTTTTATTACTCGTCTCCAAATCCACAATTTTCACAATCAACTCTTGAACTTTGCTAAGTAGTTCAAGATTAGAAATAGATGCTGCAGTGAGTCTTGCTTGTTTGAGGCTTCTGAATTCCTTTCCTTGAGCTTTAACTGTCTTTAAAGCCTTAGACACCTCATTTTGATATTTTTTTGAATGCTTTGGTATCCTCTCCTTATTTGTATATGTTTTCTACAAATTTTTATTTAAAGCTTCATTTTGTGCCTAAGCGTCATTGAAGATATCTTTATCTTTATTCAACAATGTGTTCAAAGCTCTGGCCTTAAAGTAATAACCTATGGCAATGTAATTCAAAATCATTAACTTATACAGGAAATCATTACTTACTACGATAGGATATGACTTAGGCAACGCAACACAATCCCTCAAGACTTTCGACCTGATGGTTGATGTGAAATTATCTTCATCAATGTCTTCTATATCTTTCCATCCTAAAATATTTTATGATGTTTCTTCAACTAGGCTTTTCTTCATCATGGTATTGAAAAAGGCTATGGTTAACTCAAAATGAGCAACCTTATTTTCAAATTGGTGGTGGTAAAGTAATATCCTTACTTCACTGTAGATGATGATAGATAATCACTATATGCTACAAATCACCCCTTAGGTTGAGCTTCTTTTGACTACTTCATTGATGGAATAGTAGGAATTGTTTTCTCTTCTTTTGAAAACGCTTTAATAAATAGCTTGGACACCAAATCCTTATCCTTGTTTTTGATCTCTAGGGTGACATCCATAAGCTTGAAATTTTGAAAAACCCTGACAAATGTAGGAATCTAATAACTATAGGAAAAATGTGGCTATGATGTGTATTAATAACTTAAAGCATCATTCTACATATCTTGCTTCAGAATTGACAACCAATCCACAAGGCTTGCTTCCATCAATGTAGCATAGAGCAAATTCAATAGTGGCCATGAGATGGAGTTTATTCTGACTTTGACAGAAACACGACATGCAATTACTTCTGCTAAACTAGAGTATGACATTCTCAATTGTCATAGGAATACTCTCCCAGTTTGAGATGAAGAAGCGTTATTCTAGTCATCTTTTGACTCAAAACAGCCAAGTAAATGATGCTTGGGAAAATTGGCCTTCTTCAAAGCATAATTAGTTTTTATTGTCTAGAAGCACTGTCTCAAATACCTCTTTTGTATTTTTCCGAACCTGCAAATCAAAGTGGACTAAAAGATGAACCAAGACATTGTTGAATGTGCGAACAAAGTTCTTAACTAACGATGGATCCTTCAACACCGTGAACTCCATAAAAGGAGTCAGCCTAGTCCTATTCAACTCTGTAGAGAAGCCTTTTTAAGCAACTTCATGGCTAGCTTTAAATCATAGTAGTGATATTGAATAACACACTTTGGTGCTAAATAACAGGAGTATTCTTTCTTTGACAATTGTAGGTTGAAACTCCATGACATGTTGGCAATTAATTGGTAATGTGTAGCCATTGCAGAGTGTAAGTTGATTGTTTTGTTGATATCTTCTTTACATAGGATGATCCTTCACCATAAGAAGATCCATTGCGATGTCTTGATTGCGACAAGATGGCAATAGCGATTTTGATATGGTATGTTCTAAGGAATTTGGAGGACGAAATTTTGCTTTGTGCTTCCTTTTGAGGAGCTTTGAAGTTGTTTTCTTGTTCTCCCACTATGAGGCAGTTCGGCAAATAGTTGCTATTAAAACTGCCAAAATTAGGGTTTCAACAAAATTTGCAAGGAAAATATAAAGATCAGGAATTGCAAACAATCTAATTTTCTTATTGAACAATAACAACTCAAAAATAAGTAAACATAAACCCATAAAAACCACAAGCAACCCAAAATACCAAGGAAAATGTACCGCATAATTAAAACCCTTTTTTTCACACATTGTTTTTGTGCAAAATTGTTAAAATTTGGATGAAAAACTTACCATGAAAGTTTCTAGGCTAAGAAAATATCAAATGAGATAGTAATTGATGTGGACGAAATGAAATTTAACAGCTTATGCTATCCTGGCTTTTAGTTCCTAGTTGCACGATGTAAAAAATGAAAAATGAACCTTTAATATTTATAATGAAGTTCACATTAATTACATTTACCAACCCCATCATCACATAGACCTTATGTTGACCATGTTAATCAACACAGACCTTATGTTGACCATGTTTAGATACCATGTTAAGTTTTTTATGATCTTATTTGACCATGAAGTCTAAGGAAGTAATGAATAGTTATGTTGACATAATTAACTATAAACTTGACTTCGTTACTGTAGTGTACACAATGTAAAACGCAGTGCATGAAGTGTATGGTCAACAAACGAGACACTGTTTGAGATATATAGTGAACGTATATCGAAAACTTCTCTTAGATTGTGCTGGATACTTGCATAAGAATTCATAAGAGTATTTATAGGTATAAAATAACTGTTGTGATGATCGAAGAAAGACATAACTATTTGTTAAAAGGCTTAACGAATTAGTAGTTAATATAAGCTGCTTATTAAACACTTATATAGTACATCACCATGGCAATGATATCACTGTGGCAGTGAGAATGTAAAACCACGGTGAATATTAAATGTAGATATTCCAGAATGTTGAGCTTGATAAATATACCAAATCCTTAACAGGAAGAAAATTCTTGTTTTGGAGTTTATTGTCATATTGTTTATGGGCAGTTAGGTTGCCCTGAACCTCATTGATACTACTATGTTTCTCACCATATTAACCTTGTAAATGCACTTCGATACTTGATGGATTTAGGGCCCAGCGTTTCTTTTCTTTTTTAACTGCTCACTCTTTGCATGCACCCCTTTTGGTGCAGTAAAAGATGTCCTGCTTTTATTTTTTTAAGGGAAATGAATAAATTAGATCCAGAAAAGCAAAACATAAAAGTAACTAGACAAGTAACCCTATTTTGTTTTTCAAAAATTAAGAGACTCCATGACATTGTAATTTGTTCTTGCAAGCTGCTTTCCCTTGCTTCCATGCCAGCTGCACTAATTATTAGCCTTTTTCTGTGGATAAGCATATGAGGTTGCCTTAACTCGTGAACCTTTTTTGAATATGCAATATTAAAATTTTTAAAAATCATTCAACAGAATTTCTTTTATCTGTTCAAAAAAGATAGAAAATTTCTTTATTTTGCTACTGACGTTTCAGATTTTGATTGTATTAATATGTTCACTTTTCTAATTCAAGATTCGTTATCATTATCCTAGCCTTGTTCTACCAATATTGGGATTGTAGGATTTAAAAAGTGCACTTCCTAATTTTTTGGGCCTCTTCTGTTTAATTATAATATCCATATACTAATTTTTCTTTTACAAATATAACAGTGAAGAGAATGGATGAACCAAGGGAGAGGAATAATGCATTACATGAGTGTATTAAAGTAACAAATCTTGCTCGTCAAAAATTTTCAACTGAAGATTCATGTGAATTAGGATGCAATATAGATATGCGGAAGCAGGTTTTTTGTAATAGATCCCTGAATATGAAAAGTATTATAGCTGTTGGGTTTGATATGGACTACACACTTGCACAATACAAGCCAGAAACTTTTGAAACATTGGCATATAACAGCACAATTAAGAAGCTTGTTTGTGACCTGGGCTATCCTAAGGAGGTTGGTTATTCTTTGCGTTAGCTTATTTTCATTCAAATAAATGGCACTACTTTGTAAATTTTCACATTCTGTTATTTTGGTTCAGTATTTTGAAAAGTGCATTCATACATAGCTAGTTTGAATACATATCTCTAGAACCGGTTTCCTACATATTCATTTCATTTGTAATATTACGGTTACAAATGTTTTCTAGAATCTTTTAATTATCTGCAAAGTTCCAGAACTTGGTCCACTTTACATTTTCATGTTTAATGATTAACTATGCTTATATGTGGAGCATGATATGTTAGTATAAGGGCCTGCAAAATATGACTTCTTGGTCATGGAGGATTGCTTTAATTCAGGAAGACATAAATATGGATCCCATTTTCTTTAAAATAAATAGCACATGCATCTTTTATAGATTCTTATTTAAAATCATGAGTATGCATTCTCATTGCTTTTCTATGGCAGATATTATATTTCCCTCTTGTTATGCTTGTCTTTTTCAATAATGCAGCTTTTGAATTGGAAATTTGATTGGAGTTACATGATCAGAGGTCTTGTTCTTGATAAGAAACGTGGCAATATACTGAAGGTGAGATGCAAACATTGAATTATATTAACAATATATATCACATTTTGTAATTCAATTTTTTATCATTAGTATCTATATTTCATTTGTCAAAGAGGCTTAGCTCAATTTGTTAGAGCATTTGGCTTATGGTTGTGCAAGTCATGCAAGGCCTATGCCAATATATGTGTCAGCCAGGTACATGGTAAAGATATACATTCAGGGACATCAGGTAGACATTTGGCCATAAAAATTATCATCAAATCATATGCCTACCTTGATGAGTAGCTCCTGTTGTTGGGACAAAGGCAACTGTGATGATGAGTATTTGTACTTCATTTATTCTAAAACACATTTTTATTTCTCTAGGACATTACGAAGTCACATGCATTGTTGACTTGATGCTTGCATTCAATCCATAACAATTACCTTCTCTTTTCAAACAAGAAACAGTGCTTTTTTATTTCATTTCAGGCTTATGCATCAGTGATTCTCATTCTAGTCATGGGAAAAAAATTGTACTCATCAGATGGTAAATGATGAGAAGGCTATCATTTGGAGTAATGGAAAGGTGCTTGTTTGTCAAGTGATAAGACTTGGGTTCAAGCTTGGGCATAACCACGTGAAAAGAGGTTAGGCTTTTGCTCATCCACTGACCCTCTCATAACCTGGCCTTGGTAGGATGAGCATTGAGCCTCTAGCTGATTACCTTTTTTTAGATGGTAAATGATGGATGAACACCAACATAAATGCATTTTTTTTTTGTTTAACATTTCCTAGTTTTTTCATAGGAGAAAAGATTAACTATATTCTTATTCATAATATAACAATTAACAATTAAATCATTCTTTTTGACTTTTTCTTCAATTTAAGGAAGGCCGGTTCATTGTACTTTTAGTTCTAAATATACAATCAGACAGTATATGAGAAGGAGATTTCGGGTCAAATCTTTAGTGACAAACGTAGGTATCTGGAAAAGATGAAGGGATCAAAGAAGATTTTGAATTGAATCCTAGAGAAATTTTCACCCACAAGATGAAGAGTTTAATCAAACTGCTACTTCACTGGGTAAATTGAGAAACTTCACCTTCAATTCCAAATGGGTAGCATGTATTGGGGTCCCACTTGTGCAGAAAAGGTCCAACGGAGTATCAGCATTTCACCACATTTGATCCATTTTATATGTTATGATGATGTGAAGTCCCTTCTCCTGGTGATTACCAACTTCATCCTTCAATCATATCTCTGAAAATGATAACTTTTCTGTTGTAACACTTGGAGAAATAGACAAGTGCTTACAGCACAATGATCACACAGAGAAGAGACACATGGCAGTAATCATAGCTAGTTTTTGGTCAAATATTATTGAACCTTGGCATCCTTTTTTTGGTCAGAATTGGTTTTGACAGGAGATCATGATTGCGATTGTCAGCCGTTGTTTTCTCACTCTTGTTTCTGTGATCATGAGGAAAAGATTGAAGTTTGTACACCATTATACAGCTATTCTTTGCATGCAAATCACAAATTCAAAAAATGAGTTGCAGCCATCAAAATTGTTGAAATGAGCAAGAGCATCCAAAGCATTATGATGATAATATGAAGCTTCTTTCTTATTTTATGAAACTGAAACTGAAATTCTTTTTATTATGTCTGGAGAACCATAGGATCTATTGGATAGAAGAAATATACATAGTATGTGTAGCAAACACTTCATCAATAAAGTTACCAACTTTCCTTGGATTTTCTGAATATGCTTTACAAATGATGATATAGCTACTTTCATTTAATTTCAATGAAATCTAATTTTGTATCCCAAATAAACAAGAGAATGTTTATAGAAGGATGTAAAACAACTGCAATTTTATTTGATGAATTTGTATCATATGAAAAAGTTAAAAATAGAAGCAAGCTTTACAGAAGGAATCTTTCAAAGGACAACAGCAATTAGGAAAAAGTGAGAGGATGTAATATTAGGAAGTGATTCTTTTAGGATATTTTCACTATCTAAATATATAGGCTGTGGTTTTTAAAAAGTTTTCTAACATTCAATTACTTTTTTGTAAAAACAGATGGACCGTCACAAATATGTAAAAATTGCTTATCATGGGTTTACGGAGATGTCAAGAAAGGATCGAATTTCAACTTATGGGAATACTTTATCTCGTGATTCCTTTGATGAACCTGATTATGCTCTAATTGATACGCTTTTTTCTGTTGGTGAAGCATATTTGTTTGCTCAGTTAGTTGAATTGAAGGATGCACAACCTCAGAAACTACCTCCAGATATTGAGTATGACATTCTTTACCTTCATGCTGTTCTTTTGCAAACAATGTCGTTAACTTAATTATGTTTTGTAAAATTATCATTGAAATAAATGGCCTTAGGTTTGTTTAGGTTTCCATTGATATAGTTTTTCACTTTTTTGCCCTAAATTTTGCACAAACATACACCAGACTATTATCTTATCTTATCTTATTTTTAATCCAAGTGAATTTGGGAAATTGTATTAAAAGTGTGTGTACATGATGTTCACAATGCCAAAAACTAGGGATGAAAAACTACCATCCTTCCTCAGCACGAAATTGGGGTCGTTCCCTTCCATATGTATGCCATTTAACATTTTACAAAAGAGAACTACCTCTCAACTTTAGCAATCAAAGTCTGCAATTGGTATAGTTTCTGAAATACTAGTCATGTTTATACACAATTTGCATGTGGGCTTAGTTTTTCTGTAGACTTACATACATCTCCTTGATCAAGAGGAATGGTTAACCATCCCCTGGAGTTTTGTGTCAGTGGAAATTCCTAGATAGGCAAATGAAGGTCGATTTTTCTTCACTCAGTGTAGCTTGTTTTGTCAAACTTGATGCTGAAAGGAGTAGGAGTTTTACTTTAGGATTCTGTTAATGTCTTCCTTCTCCGTTTTATCTGTGACTTACACCTGTTCTTCCTCTGCCTTTATTTTCTAATTGACCAACTTAGTTGCTTGCATTTTCTTTCACTTTTTGGATCATTCTTTATGGGGAGGGGGAGGTATCTCTCTCTTAGGTAGATTTTTCTTGGAATTTGTGCTAGTTGAGCATGAAGGCTTCATCTCCATGTGGGAAAATCTTCTCCTTGTGTCCTTTTGTGCTGGGGCAGAGGGAGAAGAAGAACTCTCCCTTCTCCCCTTCTACTAGGCTGTCTTCATCTTTTCCTCCTAGCCATCCTATGGAGATGCTGCATTTCCATATCTGGTGTTTGTAGGTAATAGTTTGGATTTAGTTGCAGTTGTCATTCTCCTGAATTCTTCTAATTGGTTTGGCCAGGCTAAGGATGGTGCAATCCTTAAATTTTAAGATGCCTTAGCCTCCTACTTCCTTAAGCTCGATTATCTCTTCCTATTTGACCAAATACATAGGTAGGTGATCCTTTCTTCCTACCTAGATGAAGTCCTTGGTGAGTTTGTTTATCATTGTAATGACCTACTTATGCTTTTGGGGCATCATAGAGGCACAATATCTATAAATTATGAGGATAGTTGGATCTATTCTAGATTTTCCATATAACGCTATTCCAATGAGGTGTTAGTCCAGTGGTATGGGTCTTGGCCTAGTAACCCCAAAGGTTAGACCATTCTCAATAAACTTTCATAGATGATTACAAGGATTCTTCCAATGCTGGATGAGGCTTGTAGTAATGGAATCCACTTTTTTTTCATATGTTTTCATAATTAACATGGATATCATGCAAAGCATCTTGCATGAGCATGGGGTCAAGGTGTCTTCCTAACACAAGTTATTTGCATCATAACTCATTACACTAATGATCCATTACCTATTGAAAATAAAGTTCATTAAAAACGTGTTGACAACATAATAAAACAACATGGGTTGAGCATCAATTAGCAAAGACCATAGTTCACTTTTTGAATTCTTCCCTGAAGAAAAGGGATATTAGTTTTCAGGAGTTGAGGGTAAAAGCTAGAACCATATATTCCTTTACGCTTTATTATTTCTTCCAATGCTTTCTAGCTAAGTCAAGCATGTTCTTTGGTGATATCTAGGTCGATTGTCATAGCCAGCAAATTATATTTGCTACAAGAGTGAATTAATTCTTAATTGAGGAGAATTTGGTCTTGGATAAACCTGTCTTTGACAAACCTAGGAGATTAGTAGAGATCACTTATTAAAGCATTGAGGCTAGCCTATGTATGATAACTTCCAAGATGATGTGAAGGATGACATTATAGATCTTAATTGGTCTGTAGCTTTGCCATGCACCAATATGCAAGAGCTTATGGCAGGTGAAATGAATGTCAAAGAAACCAATAGATAGGTTGCAATGATTGCAACAATCAAATGACCTATAGAGACAAACATCAAATATATCCAACAGTTTTATCAATCAAAGAGAAAAACAATCTATTGACATCAATCATATCCAGATCAACATTAGTCCAATATCTCAAATAACCCTACTAGTCTGCATTTCAGGCTAAAAATATAATGCCCAAATTAAGAGCAATAGCAAAAAAAAAAAAAAAAAAAGAAAGAAAGAAAGAAAGAAAGAAAGAAGAAGAAGAAACCAAGATCATGTTAATGTTTAACATTTTATTGACCAAGTGTTCATGGAGCGTAGTGTAGAAATTGTCTTCTTGCTCTACGTTCTATGTTATGTTATTTGTTCCTTAGTTCAATTACCATGTTTAATGTGTTGTCTGGTTTAAATTTATAATGGTCATATATGAGTTAGAAGATAAAGTTCTTAAAGTTGTTTTATGTTTAAAGTCTTAGTCTAGCCTAAAGGCTTAAAAAGCAAAAAGGGGATTACAACTTGACTTCTTCTACTATTGGGGTAGGGACTAAATTCTATGTTGTCACTTCTTATTTTTGGTTGTAATGGGTGTTCCACGTCCCTTGCTTTTTGCCTTGGGAGAGTGACCCTGCCCTCCCTACTTTTTGTAACCTTTTTCCGTATATAATATATCTTCTTGACCATTTCCTCTAGACATAAATACGAATAAACCTTATCATTTCCCTGGAGGTTGTGAAGCAATCAAAAGTAATGAACTCCTTGATGAAGTTGGCCACAGAAATCAAGAGATCATTAGTTCACACTTCCCATTCAAGCACATGAACCCTAACCTAGACAAGGGCATAGTTGAACATTTTAAGATCATGGTGGGCTCCTGGTTGCCTCTGTGTCAAGGCTAGGCCACAATCCGCAAAGAACCAAGGCTCCTCTGGACTGCCTCCTTGTCCCTCACAGACGGAAGCATGAACATGATCAGGTCACTAGCTATAGCTTGGATTGTGATAGGAACATGCCACGATGTAGAAGCCCATCAAATTGCCTTTTTAACTTGAAAGCCGACACTAGATGAAACAAACTTAGAAACCATACTCAGAGCAAGGGTTTCTTTAGTGACATTGATGTCAACTATGGAAACCCTAAGTCAAAGTTGTGCCCCAACACGTGGCTTCATCAATACCTCCCATACTCAAGCCAAAATTCGATAGTGGTTGCTTTTGAACCTGAGCACCATTTGCTAGCAGCACCTATATTTGGGCACCTCAAGTGTCCCTAGTTTCCTTAGTAGAAACCTTAGCCCCCTCCACTGTCATGCTCCCTTTAGTGGTTGTAATGCCTCCCTTGGTCGTTTTGACTCCTGCCCTTGCTGTACCAGGTCCCTTAATTGTGCTGAACATTGCTCCTCCTCCCATTGTTGTGTCTATCATAGCTTTGCCTCCTTTTGCCATGTCGATTGCAGCTTTTGTTTCCTTCATTGCATTGACTACAACTCCTCTTCCCCCATTTTGCCTCCCCTTACCAGGCCTCTTGCCATTTCATCTACTGCTGCCCAATTTTCCTTCATAATTCTAGGTAATCAGAGGCATTTTTTTTTGCTAAAATAGTCTTGTAAATATGGGTGTGATTCCATTTGTTTCTAATTTTTCTTAAACATAGTTTCTAACAATTAAGATGACACATTGATGTCAATGGAATGATGATGGTAGGGCAAGATTAAAACTGAACTCATTAATCTTTGCAGAAATAGCTAGTGAGGCAATAAGTCCCGCAGTTTGTCCATCATGTGTATTCATTAGGCAAAAATGCCCATAATAACTAGGATGAATATCCTGCACACAAAAATCAGTGGTCCATTCTGTTAAACCACTGGGTCCAAAAAACCAACTTTTCGTGAAAGCTTAGTTAATTTCAGAGGGAAAAATTATTTTTCAACAGTAGATTTTGTTAAGGTGTTTGTTTCTCAAGTCGTAAGACTTGTGTTCAGGTATAGGTGTAGGCACTTGAAAGAGGTTAGGCTTTCACTCATCCACTGACCTTCCTAGGGCCTAGCCTTGGCAGGATGATCATTGAGCCTTTGGGTGATGGTCCTTTTAGAATTTGTTAAATTTCAGCAACTTATTTGTAGTAGAGATTGCTAAAAATAATCAAAATATGTTTTAAAGCATACTTTTATTTTTATTCTTGGAACTTGCAAGCTTTGATGATTTCTTTAGTTTCTTAGGCATCTACATATGTGTGTACTTATTTAACCATTTATATTTTATTATATCACATAGTTGATACCAATATCTGTTTTTACTGTACCTGGAGCTTGTAATATTCTAGTAACAATTAGCATGAACCTTTTTAATTTTTTTTTAATTTTAATTTTGTAGTTACAGTAAGATATATAAAGATGTAAGAGCAGCTGTTGATTTGTGCCATCGGGATGGAACTTTGAAGCAATTTGTTGCAAGAGACCCTTCTAAGTAAGCATAAAAAAGAAAATTTTGGATTTATTTATTCAATTTAAATTTAATATTTCAAAAAATGCTTATTTAACTGTTAGTATTACTATTAAGCTGAATGGGGAAAAGAGGCAGTAGTTTTGTCATTTAAAAACGTTAGAATGGTTATTTCCATATGAACTGCAATATTGAAGGTTTAGTGGGTGATTATATACATTTTTGACAATTTGTTATTAATAAGTAAATTCAGATCTTATTCATCAATTATGTTGTCCAGATTCCTCTTCTGGGGAGTCCTTAGAACTAGTGGTTGAGGGCTGGAAACATTGACATCTGCTTCTTAGTAGCACTTATAATTGGTTAATTCAGTAACATTGGCTTAATGTTGAATTTATAGGTTTATTCATTATGATCCGATGATTATACCCATGCTTAAATTGCTTCGGAGTTCAGGTCGAATGACATTCCTTGTAACAAACAGGTAATATGATTGTGTAATTCTTCAATATCTGACAGGAATAGATGGTTTCATATTTTTTACAGTAGTTATAGTTATCTGATAACAAATTTTTGTTTTGTTTTTTTCAGTTTTTGGGATTATACTCATGTTGTGATGAACTATCTTCTGAGGAATGATGCAGCAGATAGTAGCGCACCTCGTGATGATCTATGGCTAGAGTATTTTGATGTTGTCATCACTGGAAGGTTCTTTTTAAATACTCTGAACGTTGCTATTTTTCATTTTGTTATTTTTCTACAAAGTAAAATTGTATTGTTCTTGTTTTTTAGAAAATTTAAAACTTTTTCATATTTGGTGTATCATCCAACTTTATAACTGTATAAACTATTGTTGTCCTTAAAAAAAGCATTGCTTATCTGGTCTAAATTTTAAAACTTGATATATTTCAGGGTTCTGTTTCAGCTTATCTTGTGTAGAATTTAATAGCTTAATTTCATAGTTTGCTGAGCCATATTTCAACAATGCTGTAGTTCATATGTGTAGGACCCTAATAACCATTTTCTAAAGATCAGGACAAATATTTTTCCAATCTTCTTGAAACATGGGATTATATATAAAGGGCCTACGTACCTCCTTCAATCATTAGACTTAACAAGTTGTTGATAGGATGAGTCCTTGCCACTTCTCATAATCTTAAGGATTGATACATCTATTTTTTATCATCTAACTTTAGTAGGACTATGATCCCTAAAAAAACAGAAAGCCTGGTTCAAGGTGCTTGCTAACACTTTCTATCACTTATCAAGCTAGAAAACATCAAATATTTGTGTGACTCAGTTGTTTCAAGTTTCAGTTTATAAGCAATACCAATAGATGTGGTTGGATTTTCTCCAAGTCCTCTACTATATTTCTGCCAAACAAGATCATTTAATCTATAATAGGCTTCAAACAATGGCTAAGAATAAAAAACATATAGGTTTCAACAACTTTACCCATGCAATTTGGCATTGCATTCCCACATTGAGGGCCATCCAACTTGAAGAATCCAATCACCATTTAGCTATGAGTTGAGTTATCCTTGGGTTTTAAACTACAAAAACAAGGCTTGACTCAAGCATCATTTTTGGATTACTCCTTGATATAACCCTAATATAGGTGACTAGGGATTGTATGTGAGGTGGGTATACACTTACGAATTGTGCTTGCATTATTGAAAACCTTCGGGTGTTGTACATCTCAATCCCTTTTGGGTCCAATGGCTCAAGATATTAAGCCGAAGTAAGCATATGTATAGGTAGGGTTGGATAGTGGTGTTCATCTCCACATTTAGGGCAAGGTGTATGCAAATTAAATAAACATGCAACCCATCAATTCAAGATATTATGAAGTGGAAAGGCTTTGATCCTAGGTTCATTGCATTGTGTATCCAAATCTAGGTGTCAGGGCATACTCTTTCAATATTGGTGGTCAGTTGTGGGGATTCTCCTCCCCTAGGCATGGTTTAAGATAGGGTGATCTGCTCTCGCCTTACCTATTTATTCTTGCCATGGATACACTGCAAGGATACTAAAAAGCTAAAGGGGTGAGGGAATTGAATGTGGCTGGGATCGATTGCCTAACTAAGCACTACGTAGATGATACAATGATTTTTTTTGTGGGCATTGGTTCTGCAAGCATAGGCCATTAATTGAGCGCATGATCGGATGGCTTGGGAGGTTGGGTTGGAGGTCAATCGAGATAAATGCACAATGCATCTGTCGCAGGTGTCTTGTCTGGTTTGAGGGAAGATTCTATAGTGTCTATGGATGATGGTGGGAATTGACCAAGAGGCGTAGTTGGGCCTCCCTATGTTTGCATGGAACTGTAAAGCGACTTGGACATCTCTTATTTTGTGGTTGCAATGAAAGGTTGATCATTGGATGGTATGATTTTTAACATGGAAAGGGCAAATGCTGTTGGCGAATTTGGTATTATTGGCCATTGCCAGATACATGGCAGCCGTTATCGTGCCGCCTATTGGGGTGGTGGAAAAAGTGGATTAGATTATCTGTAGTTTTATTTGGTTGGGCAGAAAAGGGGGGTTGAAACTCCATTTGGTGAAGTGGGAAATTGTTGCACGGCCACAGGAAGTTGGGGGCTTGGGGGTGCTTAAGTTTCAGGATGTTATTATGATGGGTTACCAAGCTTTGACTAATTGTTTCCTGTAGCCAACTTCTCCAAATGCTCAATGGGTTCAGATCATGAGGGCTAAATACATGCCTTGGAAGGTGGATTGGCAAGACTCTATCATATGGAAAACTTTGTGTACACACGTTCGCAATATGATTGGGAAGACACCCTAGGAACTCGTAAGATGGAAACTTTCGGCAATTATGGGGTAGTGGACATTATGGAGCAGTTGTCTGCTTGAAAAGTTAAGGGTTTTTCTTTGGATTGTGAATCATGATGCATTACCTGTGTGGGCTGTGTTATGGGTTCAAGGCCTTCATATTTCGGACACTTGTTCGTTATGTTCAAGGGCCTTGGAAACTGTGCATCACTTTGTTTATCAATGCGATTTTCTGGAGGAGGTGTGGCAGAATCTTAAGCTATCTTTTGTCCATTGTGGGCACATTCTAAGCATGGATTATGTGGGCACTGTTGTGCTTTGGGTCGTTTGGAAGGCAAGGAACATGCACGTGTTTAGAGGTGCGAGGCTTCCAATGCCACGGCTGTTGGTGGTGCGAGGGCTTAGGTTGTGGCAGTAGGTGACAGTTGCGATGGGGTAGACATCCACTTTTGAACTTGATTGTGCGGGATACCAACAAAATGCTAAGTTGTGGATGATGATTTAGGAGGTGGGGTGGGCCGATGTGGTGCAATTGTTGAGAGAGGACCTTGATCTTGCGGACGATATGTTCTTCTGCAATTGTCATGGGGTTGCTATGATGTTTTAAGGGACCCACATCTCGCTAACTAAGGAGGCGTTGGCTAATTGTTTGGGGGTCTTGGCCTTTGGGGAGGTTATTTGCTAGTGGGTTGAGGTTTTCAAGATGCCTAGGTTTTCTTCTTTGAGGCTATTCCTAAGATTGCCAGTGGGCAAAACCTGAAGTTGACGTTGCAACGGATTTGTTAGGATGCAATGGAGTTTGTGGACTATTACTTTGTCCACTCCGACAATGTTTCTAAGCTGTAGGGGGTCCACTTTGCTTTCTTGAAATGTCTAAATTTGGGATGGAAGGTTAATCTGCTGAGGTATTTCTTAGCCGCGTTGCAGTTTTACCATTGGGGGTGCCATTTGGGTTTAATTCTTGCCCTATGGTGGGCTACGGTTTTGGCTGTGCCG
Organism: Gnetum montanum; assembly: GCA_015680685.1. NCBI lineage: Eukaryota > Viridiplantae > Streptophyta > Gnetopsida > Gnetales > Gnetaceae > Gnetum > Gnetum montanum. The sequence continues at coordinate 270,457 of MNCI01017638.1, forward strand.
AGATTTGCATGGCCAGGGCTACATATTGATTGGTAAGGGTTGATGTTGATGTTTTGNTGCTTCAATTGGAGAATGAGAGGTTGGAGATTGAGGCAGAGGTTGTGAGGGTTGCCACTGTGACTGAGGGGGTTACGGAGCATGCACAACGGGTAGAGCAATATGCTTGGTAGGCAAGGTGGATGGCGTGCGAGTAAGAGTTTGAGCAGTAGCTGAGCACTGCAGAGCAACGTTGGCATGAGCAAGAAAGGGACTTGCAGCGTAATTGGGACTTAAAAGAGTCATCCCTTAGGGCTATGCTTGAAGATTCTCTTCGGGAGCAGGTTAGGACTGAGTTGCTACTTACGGAGCAACGAAGTGTGGAACAAAAGAGGGCTAAGCAGCAGGAGTGGGAGTGGGAGATGCAGGAAGAGGAGAAGCATCGGAGACAGATTAACCAGGCACATGCAAGTGGTGTTTGGTTGTGCTTATAGTTTGGTAAATGCCCTTATGAAGTTATGGGCATTTGTTGTGATGCATTGTGGGGGGCACTTGGTAGGCACATTTGGCGAATTTCGGCGAAGCTTCATCCTGATGGGAGAGGGTTGGAGGAGGAGTGGGTGCAAAAGGCTAAGGCAACCAATGAGTTTTAGTAGGCTGCTGTGTATGTGGATACTAAGCAGCACCGGGCAGTGTTAGATGATATTCATGCTTAGGAGGGGGCACGATGTCTGTGTTTGCATCTGCCACGAAGACTATAGCGTCAGGTTGTTGGGGGGGGGGGGTGGTTGGGGCTCTGTGTGTACTGGGGCCTCGTGTTTTTCTTTTCTTGTTGTTTCTTAGAGTTATGTGTGTGTGTCTGGGGATGGATGGGGACTACTGCCTTTTTGGTTGCCTTTTGGACGAGTTTTGATGTGGGAACGTATGGTGGTTTGGGATGTTTTTGGGTTTTTATTATAAAAAAGATTAGTTAATGATCCCTAAAAATACTACATGCTTCACACAATGCACACCAATCAAATGCATCATCCACCTAATTACTAATTGCAAGTTTAGGTGAATTGGTTATCCTAGGGCCCAAAGGGCTTTTGATCATAAATCATTACTGTTAATTTTATGGAAAGCAAATAAACATACATGGTCACACATATTTTCTTTATTTTCTTTACATAAATAGAAGAATATAATTGTTGATAAATAAATGGGGTTAGCATGTTAAATGAAAAATAAATAAACAATATTTACTTTGTATGAAAGGAAAATCTAACAATGACAAAATGTATAAAACATTCATATAATAAAAAGGTTACTTTAAGGGGACTTCTGGGCTTCCAAGATGCAATATTCCCATCATACAAATGAAAGAAGTAACTATGCATCCCAAGTATTTTAAATGCCATATAAGAACTAGCTCACATCATACAATGGAGAGAGTTACAATAGTTAGGGTTATTTTTTTCATGGGATAATTAGCTAATGTTTTCCTCCATTTTCAGGCATCCAAAATTGGGCAAACAAAGTCTGAAAGTAGGGCTTGAGTTTTTAGCAATCAAATCTGTGTTTAGGGGAGATGGAGGGCCTGAAAATAAATTTGAAATTATAATTCACACAGTTCATGGGAGTTGGGGTTTGACAAGGTTTTGTTTTGTTTTTCTCTCATCCTAAAGTACCTTTCAGGCTCTGCAATATCTGTAATTGGGAAATAGAATCTTGGGAGATAGATTACTAGCCATAATAATAATAATAATATTTACAATCCCCATCCCCCCACCCCCCCACACCCCCCCTCATTTTTTAGTTCCTAGGCTAAAACAAAAAATAGATAGTTTCTAAACTTCCTTTAAAAGAAAAAAGAAAAAAGACACAAAGGCAGATTCTATGTGTGATGGTTGTCATTTCCATTTTTACCGTTATCTAAGAAATCAGAAAACAGTAAACACTAGATAATAACAAGAAAAAAAAGAAAGAAAAATAAAAAAAAAGGAATGACAGCCTCTATACTAGGGCCATACATTGTTAAATAATCAAAATTCTGATTTTATGGAGCAGAAAACAAACAAAATCCCATGTGCTTATGTACAATATGGAAAGGAGAAACAACAATAAAATCTTTTATGTATTAAGCTTGAACACCATGATGGATTCACATGGTTCCAAACTTTGAAGCCTTCGTTAATAAATTTTCCAGCCTCATGTTTTCACATTGTGAGAAACGTAGGCTTAAACAAAGGACCATTTAGCAATGATTTGAGACATGACAACTCTCTTAAAAACCCCACGAAATTGACTCAAAAATGATCAACAAAACAAAACATTTGCACTTAAAAAAAGATACCAAAAATCATCAATATGCATAGCTTTAGTTTTAATTTTAAAATAAGTATTGAATGGACCCTTTGGCCATCCAGTTGTGATACACCAAGTCTCTTCAACCCTACAGCATCTTGTAGCCTACAGAAGAAGAATACTAGGGTTGGATAAAATGTTAGAGGTGAACACCATCAAGCATCTCCAAGAACTAAGCCCTTGTAGTCCACATAAGAGATCACCAGCATAGAATGATGGGGGCATTTCTTTAAAAAAATGATCACAAAACATGAAATGCCAAGTGCACATGACACAGAAAATGGTAAGTCATAAGCCCAAAATATATATGCCAAAAATCAAATCCAAGACATATGAGCAACTCTATGCATGACTCAACTTACAGGAGAGATCCAACATGCCCTCATGAAATAATCTTCACTTGTCCAAGCCAATACCAATTTAAACACCAAGTAAAAAATTTATACAAGGGTTTGGAACACACACCTTTAAAGTTTAATTGGATGAATTTGGGAAGGGAGAAAACATCTCAAGTTTGGGCTGTTGTTCAGCCAATAGCCTCAAGATAGTAGCTTCAAACTGCAAGTCCAATTTGTTGCTGAAATCCTTTGACAAAATCAGAGAAAACAGTCCCTTGAATTAGATAAATGGTCCCCAAAAAATAATAACAAAAGCCCACAGCAGCAGTGAAATCAACCTCCCAAGAGCCCACAAGAACACTTAAGACACCCTAAGAGATGGCTGAGAACAAGCAATGAACAACCACTCTCCCTCTTCTCTCCTCTCCTTATCTCCTCACCCCTCCAACTAGCATAGTCTCCCCTTCCTTGGCAAAAGTGAAAATAAGAGCAAACACCCACTCTATTTATAGGATAGAGGAGACCCTAAAACTTGGGTAAAGACTTGTGCACAAAAGTTTATACAATGGGCAAAGAGTAGACAATCCATTCTTAAAAAAATCCTTTTTTTATTTATGGAGTCATTGCTACTTGACTTGGGCCAGCAAGCTTTCATGAGGGAGTGGATATGTGAGATTGGCAATACTCAAGAGAGTCACATGGCCCTGATAAAATGAGTCCCTTGTCCCTTTTTCTAGCCATGTCATCATAAGCATGTCATAGAGTATACATCACCATCCCACATTGACTTTTCTTATGGTGTCTTGTTTTAAATCACCTTTAACTTTATATTCTATGAGGTTTCCAATTTTTTTGGCCTTTTATCTATTTTGCACATTTCCTATAATTTATTTAGTAAAAATCATTGATTCTAAATATTTTGTCCATTCAACCATTTACACATGCTGAGTTGGTCATAATGAGCACAAACATGCCATAGTTACTATGCTAGAAATTAATATTTTGATTGAATGAAAAAAAAAAAATGGGCCCCCCGGTTACTTTTTAATCATTTAATATTAAAATCTCAAAATCTAAGGCTTGAATTGAAATAATCTAGTTGTAAAACTGAGTTATTCCACCAAATTTGAGTGCGATCCGACAACTTTGAATTTTGACATATTTTAATTAAATAAATATTTAATAATTTAAGAATTCTAACTAAACATCAAAATAGACCATGGATCAACATCACATTAATTTCCTAATATTATTCTAAAATAAGGCTAGACTTTGCCATTCTCATTTGTCAATATAATAATAATAATAATAAAATTCAATAGAAATTACAAATAAATAGTATTCTTGCTTATGTCACCCAAACAAAGGTGTTCATATTACTAAGAAGCATTAGGCACATTTACAAATATATATAAGCTTTAAAACAAATTAGAGTCTCTTTCATAGAGTACTAAGGTCACATGTACAAATGTGGGGCACTGCAATATATGTTGTCTTGAAGTCCAACATGCAAAAAATTGCACATGCCTTCATTAGAAGGTTGGTAAAATTCAAAATTCCTGATCCTAAATAAATGGGACAGGCTTATAAAATACATTCTATGGTAAAAGTATTGTAATGATACCATCTTTTCAAGTGGTGTTGGGCATTGCCAAGACTTTATATTGCAAAGGGCGAATTCATGGTAGACTATGCCTTGATGATTAAGGAAATCTGCAAGCACACACCAAAGCCACATAAGAGTCGGAGTCAATATAAATAAAGGCAATGAAATGTGCGGTGTTTGCTAAGGCATCTGATGTGTGGAAACTGCAGAGGAAAGTTAATCACACCATAGGATCAACTGCACATCACTAGCTATACATAGAGATCTCAAAGGACAAGCTAAGCAAACAAATGAACCAATGTAGCTATGATGTGTTATTTAAGATGCATCCTCCATATTGACATCTTGCTACTTGACCTATCCCTAGACCCCTCTTCTGTAGAAGATGCAAGGTGCCCACTCTGAAAGCTTAAGCCCTAGTTGCTTACATACCTTTGTCATGTGTTCCTAAGGAAAGAGGGCTATGTAGTTCTAAAGGATGATTGTTAAGTTAGCATGGGATCAATTCAGACCTCCATGCTTCTCTAACCGTTGAAGCAGAGGGGATTAGTCTTTGACCCACTGAGGCATACTTTGTTACAGGTATAACTTTGACTCTTTGATAATCGAAATATTACACAAATGACTTAAAGGATTCCATTGATAAGATACGACTTTCTTCTTCTTTTGAATCTAGGATTTCACTCAAAGCTCAGTTTCAAATCCTTTAGTCACATATAAAGTAGCGGCCATCTGCAGCAAATCTTTTTGTGATCTCCTGCATTTTTTCAAGGCAGGAAAATCTTGTTCCTTTTGAACAAAGCCTAAATGAGTTGCTATTAGATATGCAATAATAAAGTTAATCATTGTTTGTTTTGGACTTTCATTTTGTTTTTTTTTATTGGATACCTGTTGCAAACATAATATGCAAATTATACCTTGAAAAAGTCTCAATGTTGTCATATAAATGTGCTAATCTATGTATGGAAAGATATTAATGAGAACTGTTTGTTGTGTGTAGCATAGACCATTCAGATGAATATGCAGAGGAAGTGAATGTCTAACTTTTGAATTGAAAATTCATTCTTATTTTTTTACAGCTCAAAGCCTGGCTTTTTTAATGATGAGGATAAAGCTTTAATCTTCAAGGTAGATATTGGGACTGGAATGCTACAAAATACAGATAATGGAAGCCGAGTGCCACAGGTCAGGGGCAGCCTACTCGAGATTGTTTATTTAATTCTGAGATTTCATGGTGCCAACAAGCATTGTTTTTAAGAAAATTATTTCCACACTAGTTTACGTTGTAGATAGGAGCAAACATATCAATAGAGGATTCTCCAGGATCAATGAATGTTAAGCAAGGGTGTAGAGTCTTCCAGGTATGAAGCTCTCAGTGTCTACTCCAATAGCTATTAAAATCTTTGTAGTTTAGCTATGAATGCTCTAATTTTGTGCTATTGTCTGTGTAAAATTGTTGTAGATGCGTGCATGCACACACACTCTCAGATTCTGAAGTTTTGGTGTCCATGATGTTTTTTCTTTCGAGGATACCTGTACATAGATCTAGCTTCATGTAGGACACATGAGCACGTGGGTTTCACATAGATACATAATATAGCTTGTAAGCCTAACCATCTCAGGGATTTATTACAATAAAGTACAGAACATGCTACCTTTGAGTTCATTCCTTTTGCAAATTTCTTACACTTAAGTAATTACAAGGACCTGTTGAACTCCCTTGAGTTTTTGCAAGGGCGCATGGTTCTAGAAAGCTTTCTGTATATGTCCATGTTTCTGTCCCACTTGTAACATACGAAGCTGTGCATTATAGTTTAGAACAACTTTAATGAATTTGTGCTTATAATCACTGCAGTAATTTAGGAATGTGCAAATAATTATGATTATTATTTAGTAAACAACCCATCATCTTCAAAAGGTGAGAACTCAATTTATCCTAACATATAAGACATCCTTGTAATGATTCTCAGCTTGTACTTGTGCAAATTTTGTAGTCTACTTTTAAACTAATAACATATTAATCAGATCCAAATTGTATGAGGAATCTTATGTGATGTCCTTTATTGAGGTCATAGTGGATTTATAGTTGAATAATTGGAAGGCTTAGCGCATTAATTATAATTTCTAGTGCCCAGGGTTTATTTTCATTTTATATTTTAATGCTTTGCTGTTCTCAATCTGATTAATGTTTTATGCACTTTCGTTAGAAATACAGCTCATTTTATCAGTGGCCATTCAATCCTATTTCATTATGTATTATAGTTGACAATTTTGAACATTGTTGTTGCTACTACATATGTTTTCTAATCTTGCTTCGTGCCAGATTTATATAGGCTAGTTGCTGGCCATGTTCTTGGCATTGTTTACTTGTTGAATTGTTTCTATTCTAGTATTTCATTTTCAAAGTACTGGCAATCTTGGTGAGGCTACTGCACATTCATCATCATCATCATCATCCTAGCCTAGTCCCAACAAAATGGGGTTAACTGGTTAGGCTACTGCACATTGAATTGTGAAAATGTGGAAGTTTCTGGGCTTCACATGTAGGCTTCCTTAGTTATTATTTTTTCTATTGCATAAAAATGGTTTATTTCATATTTTCTTGGTTCCAGTTAGGTATATCTTGCCTTTTTTATTTTAGTGCTTACTGTCATTGTTATTGCTGTGGATTATTGAATCTGGTCATCATTTGTTGTTTTGTGTTACAATTTGCACGCACCCTTCTACATATCTGGATCTTTGCTTTTACAAAAGCTTGACACCTAGACGTTGATAGTAAAAGCTGTGTCTAAATGAGTTCCACGTACTTATTTCAAATAGGAATGTTTTTAGGGGGGTAATGTCAGCCACCTTCATCGTCTTCTTTCTATTGAAGCAAGTTCTCAGGTAAGTTGTGGTAGTTACCCTTGCAATAAATTCTTTATAATTAGTTTAATGCAATATCTGAAAATGAGTTATGTTTTTATAAACAATCATGTGGAGCTCATTTTGAAATTGTCCTGAAATGCTTCAGGTTCTATATATTGGCGATCATATATATGGAGATATACTTCGTAGCAAGAAACAACTTGGTGATTATCATTTACTAGTGAATATGTCAAAACTTTATCTTCTTGTTAGGGGGATGAAAAATTAGAGAAGCTTTCTAAAAACATTACTTTCTTGTATCATAGGTATTAAGGATGTTATCTGTGTCAATCCATCTGCCATTTCATCAAAAGATGGGTTAATCTTCCATTAACATTATTTATAATATATACTTCTTTTTTGCTTCATATATATCAAATTCTGAGACAATGAACATGCTTCGGTTCTCTATAGGATGGAGAACTATGCTAGTTGTTCCAGAGCTTGAGAAAGAGCTTGAATTGCTGTCTGAGTCAAAGGTTACTTATAAGGTAATTTCCATGTTTTCTTTAAATTTCAAGTTACATTCAGGGTGAAGAAAGCATAAATAAAGTTTAATACCAGTTCTCAATCATTGTACGTTGATTGATGATTATCAAAAATTTGATTTTTAAATATGACCGGTTCCTATGTGTTGATTGATTAAAGGTAGTTCTATTTTTTCTGAACTTAAAGAGTGTTTTCAGATTATTTTGAAAATTTTGTTAATTCTTATTCACCCTACCAGATAACATATGTTTTCGTAAGTGCCTGTTCTAAAGCTCAAACCATGCTAGTAGGAAAAATTAATCTCATTTTCCCAATCTTCCATTTTTCTTCTAATTCCATGTCTAGCAGTCCAATGAAATCCTCACTATAAACTGTAGCCTATATGGGCTCGTAACAATGACTAGTTGATGTGTAGGACCCCTAATAATCACCATTTAAATTTAGTACAATTTTTTTCCCTCGTAGAACATGGGGCTAGACATACACTAGCAACTAATAAGGACATGACTCATTATAATGGTGGGTTGATTATAGGGCTTATGCATCTCCTTCCCTCATTGATCTTAAGAAGTTGTTGATAAGATGAGACCTTTCTACTTGTCATAGTTCTAAATATTAATGCATCGATTACATATTGTCTATCTTTAGTACTACCATGATACCTCAAAGACTAGTATAGCCATGGGTGATGGCTAACGCTTTCCATTACTTAGGAAGCTAGAAAACATTAAACATTTGTGTGATTCACTTGTTTCAAGTTTTGTTTTACAAATAGCACCAATGAATCTAGTTGAATGTAATCCTAATCATTGACTATGTTTCCACCAAATAAGATCATTTAATCTATAATAAGCTTCAAACAATGGCTGGGAATAAAAGATATATAGCTTTCAACAACTTTGCCCAATTTGGCATCACATTCCCACATTAAGGGCCATCTAACTCAAAGAACTTGGTTGCCATCTAACCATGGATTAGGTCATTTTTGGGTTCTATGCTACACAAACAAGGGTTAGCTCAACCATTATTTTTGGACTACACCTTGATATACCCCCAAGATAGGTGATTGAAGATCATACATGAGGTGGGTACACACTTATGAATGGTATTTGCATCATTGAAAACCTTTGGGTCTTATGCAACTCAACCCCCTTGGGTCCAATGGCTCATAATGTTAAGCCAAATTAAGCATATATATGGGTAGGGTTGGATGGTGGTGCTCATCTCCACATCTAGGGCAGGGTGTATGTAAACTAAATAAGTAATGCGACCCATCCGTTCAAGGTTTGGGGATGAATATATGCTTCATGCTTCACACAAGACACACCAATCAAATGCATCATCCTCTTGATTACTAATTGTGAATTTAGGTGAATTGCTTATCCTAGGGGCCAAAGTACTTCAAATCATAATTCAGGTGGGTTCATTTTATGGAAAGCAAATAAACATACATGATTGCAAATATATTTTCTTTCTTTTCTTTACACAAATAGAAGAACATAATTGTTGATAAATAAATGTGATGAGGACATCACCCAGCCCTTATATAATCCTCAATGTATTTTGGATATGTGTGTCTTCTTGTATTGACCTTGTTGATGATGATTCTAGGGTATTTTGGCATGTTTGGAGCCCATTTTGATGAGTTTAGGAAGTTCCAGGGTCAATGGGGACTTGTTTGGAGGTGTTCAAATGTTCCAAACCTCAAAATGAGCATCTTGAATTTTAGCTCTAGTAGGAGAGACATCTCCTCTACAATGTAGATGTCTCCTTTGGGAGATAGACATCTCCTCTTCATGATAGATGTATCCTCTACATACAAGATGTCTCTTGCAACTCATCTACACTTGGGTAAGACATCTCTAGTGAGCAATGAAAATCAATTTGTATTTTTGAATGTAAAGAAAGATGAAAGGCCATACCAAGAAGACAAATTGACCACAGAAATGCTCAACACTACAGAACATGTGCATTGCACCTTCTATTATGCAAAAGGCAGCCAAAAGAGGGGGAAAAAAGGAAAAGAAACATTAATATGCATAGCTTCATATTATTTTAAATGAGTACTCCATGGACCCTTTGCTATCTAATTGTCACACACCAAGTCCCTCTGCCCTTGCAACATTTTGTAGCCCACACAAGAAGAACACTGATATTGGATAAAATGGTAGGGGCTAATGCCATTAAGCACATCCACGGATAAAGCCCTTGTAGCCCACATGGGATTTCACTAGCCTTGGATAGAATGATGGGGTGCATGCATTAAGAATGATCACAAAAACATTAAATTCTAAGTGCACATGACCTAAAGAAAATGCTAACTGATAAACCCAATACATGTATGCCAAAAATCAGATCCATGACCCATGAAAGACACCATGCAACACTCACAACTCACAATAAAATCCTACATGCCCTCATGAAATAGTCCTCACTTGTCCATGTCAAAATAACAAACACCTAGAAATGCTTAGAATGCAACAATGGTTTCGAATACACACCTATATAAATAGCTGACCAGTTGAGGAAGAAAAGCACACTTCAAGCTTGGATTGTTGTCAAACCAATGGCTTAAAAGATCAGATCAGATTGTTTTCCCAACTAACAGCCTCAAGATTCAGGTCATAATAGCAAGCCAAGGTGTAGCCAACAACCCCAAACAAAACTAGAGAAAGACAGACCCTAGAATCATCTCCAACTGGTATTCAAATTCAGCCACCAAAACCCTCCAGCAGCAACAACAAAGTTAGCCTCTTATGCCTTCATCAAAAGCTCTCAAAGATCACTATGACAGCCCCTATACTCAACCCAAAAGCCAAGGTAGGAGCAACCTCACACAATGTTCTCTCTCCCTCTCCTCTACTTCTCACTCCTCAAACTAGCATAGTCTTCCCTTATTTCATAGGATGAAGGAGATCCCAAGGCTTGAATAAAGACTTGTGCCATAAAAGTTTACACAATGGGCAAAGACTAGACAAGCCATTCTCCGATTTTTTTAAAAAAATTTATGACATCATTGCTACTTGACTTGGACAAGCAAGCTTTCATGAGGGAGGGGACATGTGAAAGTGACAACACTCAAGAGAGGTACATGTCTCCATTAAATGTGTCCTTTGTCCCTTTCCAGCCGTGAATATGAAGTGGACAATTAGCATGTTAGAAAAATGATGTAGTCATAAGCATGTCATAAAGCATATATGACCATCCTGCTTTATAAGCTATGAGGGTTTCTAATTTTTTTGGCCATTTATTTATTTTTTATGTTTCCTATACTTTATCTAGCAAAAATCATTGATACTAGATGTTTTGTACATACAACATTTTATACATGGCAAGCTAGTAATAACAAGCACAAACATGCTATAGTCACCATGCTAGAAATTAATATTTTAATCGAAGCAAAGAAAATATGGGTACACAAGGTATGTTTTTAATCGTTTAATATTAAAATCCCAAAATCTAGAACTTGAATGAAGAAACTAATTATATGTTTATACTATAGATGTAAAATTGAGTTAGTCCACCAAATTTGAATGCAATCAAACAAATTTAAATTTTGATATATTTTAATTAATTAAATTTCAATAAATTTAAAACTGCCAAAATACACCATGGATATACATTCTATTAATTTCATAATATTATTCTAAAATAATATTAATTTCATATACACCATGGAGAAATTGTTGCGCCTATTGTGAGGGCGCAGATAGATGGAACGAAGCTTTTCCCTGGGCCTATCCCCAGGACTACTAATGGGCACCTCCGGAGGTCTGGGTTACAAGGTGTTTGGAAGGATGCAGCCCTACTGGTGGAGCGGTACTTTGTTCAATCTAGGTACCCCCACAAACTTGTGGTGGTGCACTTCACCTTTTTGAAGCATCTTAGGCAGGGTTCTCCAGTGAATCTGCGCTAGTTCTTTTGGGAATCCCTCCAAAGGTGGCAGCAAGGGTAGCACCTTGGGGTGATTCTTGCCCTATGGCGCAAGGGTACACCTATTGCCCACCTTGCAATGACTATTGTATATCAACGGCACATGGGTTGTGGGCTGGTTGCTTGGGCAACGCCATTGGATAGATAGGGCCTTCAACCGGTGGTGTTGCTACGTTGGGTAAGATAGCGGACGTGGCATTGGCTCGGGCTGGGTGTGCATGCTCCAATAGTAGAATGTTGGTGGAGGTGTGGCACACGACTGTTGAGCAGGCACGGTTGGAGGAAGGTGCGAGGTGGCAACTTTGGTGGGAGGAATTATGGTAGGAGGTCCATAGGGAGGCAAATGCAGAAAGGTTGCAGGACATTTGATGGATGGAGGTTGTGCTCACAGAGCACCGCATGGGCCTGGCACGGCTCTTCATAGGAAATTAGGTCGCTCTTGGGCTGGGGGCCATTGCTCAGCAGACGACAATTACAACAACCGCATTGGAAACCTTGGTGGGGGTTGAGGTCATGGGTTTGGTTCGATAGCCATTGAGTGTAGTGGTTTGGGTTCAGACACGTCCCGTTAGGGGGTGTGGCTTGTCCGAGCACCCAAGGGGGGGGGAGGGGAGGGGAAGAGAAAAATGAATGAATCTTCTGTTTTCGCGGGGGCCCTATTTTTGGCTTCCATGACCTTTGATTTTCGGTGTGGATTCTCGGGCTTTGGGTGATGGGTGGGGTTTTGTGTTGTGACATGGGTGCTCATGACATAGTCATGTGGCTAAGGCATTTTGGTGATGGGGGGCAATGGCCCATGGTGTACATTTGTACATTATTATTTTTGGATTAATATAAGCTTGAACGTTTTTCCAAAAAGAAAAATATTAAATAACTAGAAAGAAATTATAAATAAATAGTAAACATGCTTGTGTTACCCAATCAGAAATCTTCATATTAACAAAGAAGCATTAGGCACATCTACAAATATGTATAAGCTTTAAAACAAGTTAAAGTTTAAGTATTTAATAGAATACTAAGGTTACATGTACACAGGTGGGACACTATATGATGTTTATTAACTATTGTAGTAACTATAAAGTTTGTTGCTTGTCTTTCCCATGTATATAAGGTTGGAGGGTTGAGAGCACACTCCTTTTGTTGTCTATAGTAGAGAAATTTGCATTTGTTGTTATCTTAAAATAATATATCTAACTATAGGTATAGGATTCGCCTTTTCTCTAATATATACCTATCTTATGTATTTGGCTTGTACATAATGTATCATATGTTTTTGTTATCTTGTATAAGTATTTAATTGTCTTCATCTTGGTGCATTTATCCCATTTATGATGGGCTAACTATTAAGGTAGACAAAGTATTTGATGATGACTTCCTATGACTTGCTGTCTAGCTATTGTCGTAGCTCCTAAACATATATTTTTACTATGCCTCAAGTGGCACTTGTCTCAACATAGCCCTTGAAATCAAACCTAGGACTTGTAGACCACAAACCACATGCTTTAACTAAGTGAGTAATGCATCAGTAACATCTTGTATAAGTATATAATTTTCAATACTGAAATATCATTGTTTTAAGATTTCATATATTAATCATGCATGTACATATATTTAAAGTTCATTTCATATTGTCAACATGGTGATTCTAAAACTACTTTGTATGATTTAAATGCTATATCAATTTCGCTTACATAGGTTCCTCATACATAATCCTCCACATTGGCAATTTCGAAAATGCTATATTTGAATAGTCAAATTTTTAAGTCTAGCTCTACTACGTTGTTCCAAATAATAACCGGTTCTAATAAGCACCTATTCTAATAAGCATGACAACAAATTTATTAGACAAAATTATTGTAGTGTCCCACATTTGTAGATGTGACTTCAAATACTCTCTATTCTATGTTATGCTTTTTTTTTTTTTTAGAAAATGTTTGGGATTGTATTACTAAAGGGAAATACTATACAAATTGTTGATTTACATCATGGTGGGGGGTACCCACCACACTGCACGCAAACCCACCCCCCCTTGGCCCGGCCCTGCTGGTTGCCGTTGCCACTACAAAACCCCCAAATAAAAACCAAAGTAAAAACCTCCTTGGCCAGATCCCTAATGTCCAAGTCATATTCATGGACGAACTCCCCCACAAACAGCCAAGTCCTTAAAAATTGGGAGTTATGTACCACCCCCTCTCCCCCAACATCAAGACAAGACCGATAAAAAGAAAACTGTTGATACTGTAGGGGTCCTTGAGACCTCCAACAGCCAAACCCACTATAGGTGCTTAGATAGGTTCTGACATGCACAATCAGGAATTTCCTAATTATGAATATCATTAAGCACTTCTTGGTGTTGCTCAGAATCAATGAAGGCCGCTGCCTCCTGAAAATACTTAAACACAGCCTCCTTCCGAGTACATTCCTCAGCCGATCCTCTTCCATCTAGGTGCACCCAGAATGAGGTTCTGCGAATATGTCAGCGTAGAGCTGACCATGTACTGTCTCGATGGATATCCATTGCCAAATAAGGGCATCACCCTGCCCTAAGCCATTCTATGCTATGTTATTTAATAGTTATTAAATATTTAAACTTGTTTTAAAGCTTATATTTTTATTAATTGGATGAGATTGGTAAAGTTTAACATCATTTTAGAAAAATATTTTAAAGTTAATGAAAACATGGACTAGAGTCTATTTTTGCTTTTTGTTGAAATTTCTATCAAAATTCAAACTTATGAGATTGTGTTCCAATTTGCTGAAGTAACTTGATTTTGATGAAGAGTATAGATCTATAATTAGTTTCTTGATTGATTCATAATTCTTAAAATTTTAATGTTAAACATTTTAAAAAGTACCTCAAGGCCTATATTTTTTGACGTTTTAATTAAAATATAAAATTTAACGATGTAACTATTGCATGTTTGTGCTTGTTTTAATCATCTTGGTATGGGATTAACATTGAATGTTTAAGAAGTTTAATATCAATGTCTTTTGATGGCCAAAATATGGAAATTCAGAAAAATGGGCAAAAGGGCATAAATAAATTAGAAACCCTCTTAGCCTTGTTAAGTTAACATACTTTTGAAAGATAAAAGACGGCCATAAGGGATAGGCTAATGAGAAAATGCAATCAGATGGGCAAGTGCCCTTATGTTGTTATGTATATTAATTGGAATGCTTCTTGGGTTGGTCTTTGGAAATTTATTCAGACCACCTCTAGTAGATTACATCCTGACAAGGCCAGAAACCTTACTGGAGAGGCCCAAGCTCAGAGAGAGAAGCAGTACAAAGAATTTCAGAAAGCGGTTGCCTTCGTGAAATCTGAAAGTCACAGGAATATTCTGGATGTGGTCTACTTGCAAGAGAGGCCATAGTGCCCTTGCATCAAAGTCACAGGAATATTCTGGATGTGGTATACTTGCAAGAGAGGCCATAGTGCCCTTGCATCAAAGTCACAGGAATATTCTGGATGTGGTCTACTTGCAAGAGAGGCCATAGTGCCCTTGCATCAAACTTTCGTGCGTGCTTTGATGATTGGTTGTTTTCTGTTTAAACACGGATTTTCTCTTAGGTGTTTAGGTTTTTTGGGCTATGGTTTTGACTTAGACCTGCATTTTCATGGGCTTCAAATCAGCTGCCAAAAGCCTCCAACAACAGCAGCAAAGTTAACCTCATATGCTTCATTAAACGCTCACCAAGATCACTAAGATAACCCCCATTCTCAGCCCAAAGACAAGGTAGGAGCAGGCTCACACAATCTATTCTCTCTCCCTCTGCTCGACTCCTCACACTTCAAACTAGCGTAGTCTTCCCTCTCTTAGCAAAAGGATGAAAATGAGAGAAAACTTTGTTCTCTTTATAGGTTAGAGGAGACCCTAAGGCTTGGACAAAGAATTGTGCACGAAAGTTTACACAATGGGCAAAGACTAGACAACCCATTCTCCAATTTTTTTTTTTTTTAAATTCATTGCTACTTGACTTCGATAAGAAAGCTCTTATAAAGAGCAGGCAGGTGCCCAAGTTGGGCTTGCCATGTACAAAGAGCAGGCAGGTGCCCAAGTTGGGCTTGCCACCGATTTGGGGTTGGGTTGCTGAGTTGGTTGATAGATTTTTTGTCTAGTTTGGCAATGGCACCAAGTTGCAGGGCACACACTTTGCCTTCTTGAAATGTATGAAACTTGGGCTTAGGGTCAACTTGCCCTATTTTTTCCTTGAAGTCTTGTGGTAGGGGAAGAGGGGATGACATTTCAGGCTCATCCTAGCCCTTTGGCGAGGTGCAACTGTTGGGTGGTTGGTGCAGGATCTCCCTTGACCTTCTTGGTCGGGGGTTGCTATGAAGGTTGTGGTGGTGTACTCTAGGAAGTAGGTCAAGCAGCAGGGGACACTGGCTCAGGCTCTGATGGCCGTGGCGAAGGTGCTTCTAGTCGGCATGGGTTTGAGTGGGGCTTTGGTGCTCACCACGGAGCTAGCTAGGGTTGCGGAGGAGGCAACGGTTGAGGCTGGAGTTGAAGAGCGGTGGGCTTGGGAGGCCTGTTGGGAGGAGGCCCTCCAACGGGCGTAGGCTAACTTGGAGTCCCGTTTCCGTGAATGGGAACAGAAGCTACTTAGGCAGCAGGCTTTGCAAGCAGAGTGCTCTTGGGCAAGATTGGTGGATGAGTTGTGTGACTAGGTTCAGGCAGAGCTGCAAAAGGAAGAGCTCAATCAGAGGGAAAAGGAGCAAACAGAGCGCATGCAATGGGCTTGGGAGTAGGTGGAGGAGGTGCAACGGTAATGCCAACTAGATAGGGCACATGAGTAGAGCGTAAGACAGTGGCTGGGGGAAGGGCAATGTCCATATGTTACTATGGGCATCAATTGTGAGGGCACGTGGGCAGCACTGCGGTGGCACATTTGCCGTACCTCCGCATGTTTCCATTCGAACAATGGTGGGTTGGCTGAGGAGTGGGTTTGGAGAGAGGTGACTCTTCAGGATTTTCAATAGGCTGCTAGTTTCATGGGTTTTGAGTTGCACAAGAACACGCTTAATGTTTTGCATGCCCTCGAATTGCTGAACTGCGAATGTCACACCTTGGCTAGGCAACTGTAATGGCTTCGATGGAGCCTGGGCCCCGTATTATTGGTTTGTTTTCTCATTTGGCTTGTTTTGCCTTGGTTTGCACATGGTGCGTTTTCCTTTTCTTTGGGGCATGGGCCCTTGTGGGGGGAGTGGGGGGTGCGGTGATGTTTAGCCCCATGGTGTGTGTGTTTCATTGGGGGTTTCTCTGTTGGGTTCGGTGCGGTTGCGTTGGGCTTGTGGGGTTTTCCTTGTGGTGTTGTGGCTAGGGTGTTTCCCCCTCTCCGGGTTGGGTCCATCCTGCTTGTTTCTCGTGTAAACCATTTGTACAAATTTCCTTTCAATAATTCATTTCTTGAACATTCTCTCAAAAAAATTTAGCAATATTATTCTAAAACAATGTTAGACTTTGTCATGCTCATTTATATATATATACTTGAAATAATAAATAATTAAAAAGAAATTAGAAATAAATCATAATCTTGCTTATGTGACCCAAACAAAAGTCTTCATATTACTTAGAAGCATTAGGCACATATACAAATAAATCTATAAGCTTTAAACCAAGTTACAGGTTAAGTATTTAATAGAGTACTATTGTCACATGTAGAAATGTGGGGCACTACAAAGTTCTTCCTTGCTTGCTACCTCATGTGGTGCTTTGCGGGCTTGGTTGGAGACCATTATCTCAATTGTTGTTTGTGTTTCTACCAACAACCTTTACTATATCATTTGGCTGTTTGGAAGGTTGAGTAGATTTAACATGTTTTGAAAAATCCATGTACCTTCATGATAGAATCAAACATAAAGGTTTACATGGATAGATAGAATAACAAATGTAAAATTGTCAAAAACTATGATTCATAATTAGCAAAGGAAAAAAACAATAGAAGAAAATAAGAAAAGAAATCAACAGCCACAACTTGATAGGAATGAAATTGAACAATTGCATAATAAAAAGAAAGAATCAACAAAGCCCCCAAATTGGAAGAAACAACTAAGACATCATGTTGCAATAGTTTAGAGTAGGATAGAGACAAAGTCCTTACCAAAAAATAAGAAAGGTAGAAAAAATTTCAAATGTAGAATGATGATCTAAGTGAAGCCTTCCGAAATGCACTAATAACATTGAAGAAAAAGGCTTAGGCGTAAACCATGCAACAAAACCTTCAACTGCAGACTAAGGATCTAAGTGAAGCCTTCCGAAATGCACTAATAATGCCAAACCAACAAAAGCTACAATCCATTGGTAGAAGCTAGGACAAGAATCGTTGAGTAAATAGTGCAACGTGGTAGTAGGCATGGCTAGAGGGCTTTTATATTGGTAGGCTAGGGTTAGGGGAGGGGTAATCAAGGTTTAACAATGGTTTCTTGACATGGCTTACTACTTTCTTGACATATAATAATAATAAAAAAAAAGTCAAATCTAACATGCTGGAATTAAATAGGGAAAAAATGAACTAACCACATTCATCATGGTATAAATAAAGAAATACTTACATTCTCTCCCCAAAATTTTCTTGGCTATTATGGGCCATCCTTTGCTGGGCAAACATTGTGGATTAATTTTGGCTTTCTAGAGGGCTGTTCAAAGAGCCTAGTTTGCCCTATTATGCAACATCCCCATTCTAAAGCACAACAGATTTGGACATTTTTATCACTAACGTCTGCTGGCATAGCATGGAGCATCATCCTTGTCGTTGGTGAACTCTTCTACATAAGAGGGTGTGGGGGTTGCCTATTCAGCAATTAGTTATATTAGTTCTGAAAAGGTTGTAGGCTTTTGAGGCTTGTTGGGAAGTTTATTTCCTTCTTGTGGTCAAAACTTAAAATTTGTTTACCTATTTTGGCTTAGAACTTGGAATTTATTTCTTTGTGGTGCAAAAAAAATCTGATACTGACCCCTTAGTAAAAATGTTTGGTAATTGGTAGTGCTAATTTTATGGTTCTGGTTTTTTTGAAACTTGTGCTAAAGCAAGAGAAATTATATGAAATTGTGACTTCTTTAATAGTAATTATTAATGTTTAGACAAGAAGTGAGCTATCCAAAATTGTGGGAATTACAAAGGCATCAATCTTATGAGCCATATCATGAAGTTATGGGAAAGGATTATAGAAGAACACTTGAGTGAAGAATCAACAGTTTATGAGAAGCTATTTGGTTTAATGCCTGAAAGATTAATTGTGGAATCTATCTTTTTGCTATGATAGTTTATGGATGAATTTAGGTATAAGAGATGACTTTTGGTTATGATTTTCATTGACTTGGAGAAAGATTATGATAAAGTTCCTTGAGATATTATTTGGTGGGTGTTAAAAAGGAATGATATTCTTATTGGGTACAAAAAGGTTATTTAAGACATGTATGATAGAGCAGTGACTCGAGTTGGCACTAACTATGGAGAGACTTCAGACTTTCCTGTGAAGGTTAGCTTACATCAAGGATATACTCTAAACCCTTATTTGTTTACCATTATTAAGGATGAGCTAATCATAGATATTCAAGATGATATCCATTGGTATGTTGTCTTTGCTAATGATATTATTTTGGTGGATGCATTTAAGGAAGTTTTGGCTGTGAATATGGAGACTTAGAGAAACACCCTAGAATCAAATGGATTAATGATTAGTTGAATTAATATGGAATACATGGAGTTCACTCTTAGTGGAAATCCAAGTAATGAAGATACGGAGATTAAGATCCAAAATTAAAAAAATTTTCAATGTAAATAATTTGGATACCTTCTCCTCCTTTCCTACCAATTGGGGAGGGGGATGGGGAGAGGGAGATGGAAGAGACGGGGAGTTGCTTCTCCCCTCTCAGGTGACTTCTAGATGAGGAGGCTAAGGGAAAAGAATGGGATGAAAAATTTTTGTTCCCCCATTCTACAGTGTGCCCGATGGTGGATCTCCCACCTTTAGGGGAATGGATCTTGGCAACATGGGGCTCCTCATTGTCATCCCTTGAACTAGTTATGGACCAGATGATGATAGAGGAGATCCACAGTTTCAAGGTGCAAACCAAACTAAAGAAGGTTAGAAGGCCAATTGGGTAGGAAACTAGGTTAAAGAAGACCATGCTTGAAATCGGTTTGGGGACTCAAATGATTCTCAAAGGGGTGTACAAGAAGAGGTCTTCAACCAGACCATGAAGATCCTCTCATGGAATTGTAGGGGATAAGGTACCCCTTACAAAAGATGTACCTTGAAGGAACTAGTGCATATAGGTGGCTTCAATGTTGTGTACTTATAGGAGACCAAAATTGAAGCCACACAACACAAAGTTTTAGAGTGGCAAGGATGGCATGTCATTTTCATGGACTCTTGTGGAAAGGCAGGTGGTTTGGCTACCATGTCTAAGATCCCAATCCAAAGGATCAACTCATCAAAATGGAGCATTACTACTTTCATGCCTTCACATGGATTGTGGCTAACTAATTTTTATGGACCACAAGACCCAATCCTTTGATTACAAGAGTTGCATAGGATTGTAGGCCAAATTCTAGACCGGAAGCTTGGATCATAATTGGAGACTTCAACTAGTGGCTCTATACCTAGGAAAAAATTGGGGAAGATTCAACCTTACCCCAAGGTAGCCAAGAATCCCTACCATACCTTCAAACCTTTGGAATGGACATGGAGGTTAAGGGGTGTAGATTCACCTGGAGTAATAGAAGAAAAGGTAGAGATCAGGTGATGTCAAAGCTTGATAGATTTTGGGTTACCTTGGCATTTTTTCTCAAACAAGAAATCATTGCTTCAGGTTATGAGTGAAGGGCCTCAGATCATAGAGTAATCATTTGTTCTATTCATGTCCCCATTGCACTAGGATTGGCACCTTTTAGAATGGAGTAGGTATGGCTCCTTAGGCCTTGGCTTGCCTAGCTTGTTGTAAATATTTGGAAGGATTACCCTTCACAGATGGAGCCCCTAGACTTCCTTAAGTAGGATCTTAGTGCCTTGAAGCAGAAGATATGGAAAATGCGAAAAGGAGACAAATATATGCTCAAAGAGCATCGGGCGAGCCTGCAAGAATGACTTTTGGACATTTTGGCTAGACCTGGGCTTGGGCAACATGTGGATGAGGAAGAGCATGATCTCCTTCTCCAACTACAATGCTTAGAAGAAGAGGAATAGTACTAGAAAGATCGAGCATAGACAAGATGGCTAAGAGGGGGGACCAAAATACAAAGTTCTTCTTTGCTGTAGCAAAAGCTAACAAGTAGGCAACGATAGTTTTAACTGCCATGGCCTAGTTCATGGCCTCTATGGCTTCTCCCTCGTAAGCCACTGTTAAGAAGATTGATTAGTTGGTGCATAACTTTTTTTGGTCTGGGGGAAAAGGGGGTAATCGCATACATTTAATTAGGTGGAAGACTATTGCACGTGCTAGGGAGGTTGGTGGGCTAGACTTTTTTAATATTTGAAGATGAAATCATGATGGTACATTAACGATTAATGAATTGTTTGCTACAAAATCAGGTTGGGGGCACTCAATGCATTAAAATGAGGGACTAGAAATATAGGTGTTGGGAAGTGGACCGACGTGACTTGTTGATGTGGAAGATGCTTTGTAGGCATGCGCAGGATGTGCTGGGGAGGGGCTTGCTAGGGGAGTCTCCGCGATAGCTTATCTGGGCAGAATACCCTCGTGTGGATGGTTGGAAGAAAATCTAGAACGGCCAACTACCGGAAAAAATTAAGATGTTTATTTGGCTTATTGGCATGATGCGCTTCCTGTGTGGGTTGTTTTGCACCGGTGGGGATTACAAATTAATGATGAATGTCCATTATGTTTCAACAACCCGAGATGGTGGAACACTTTGTTTATCAATTTCTATAAATGGTGGACACTTGGTGGGTTGTAGCATTGCATGGGCATGCTGGGTTAAGTGGTGATTCTAAGGTGGTGGCGGTTCTTTGGGAGTTGTGGACAATTTGTAATGGCATTGTTTTCTGATTGGTGCATTTGCCTTCATTGATGCATGATGTGGCAAATAGTGCTTGACTTTGGAGGGAAGTGATAGTTGCCATGGGTGTGGCACCCACATTTGAGTTGGCGTGCATGGTGTACCATGTGAATTCGAAGCTCTAGAAGCTTGTCAAGCAGGCTGGGTGGGCTGAGGTCCTCCCTCAGCTGGAGGGGGACCTGGAGCTGGCCGTTGACTCCTCCTTTTCCAATTGGACTAGGGATGCTACTTTCTTTTGCAAGGTAAGAATCGTGCTGATGGATACTACAATTGTGATGTATCTGGGGATACCAGTGATTGGGAAAATGGTGTTGTTGATAGGACACAACTTGCAGGACGTTGAAATTTTCTTTAACGACTTGGTCCCACGTACTAGTAGTGGCTAGGTGCCGAAATTGACATTGCCTCTAATTTGGTAGCAGGCAATGGAGCTTTTGGAGGACTTCCTGGTCCAATCAAGAAATGCATGGAAATTGCAAAGCACACACTTCACCTTGTTGAAGTGCATGCAAAGCACACACTTTCACCCTATTGGAGTGCATGTGGCTAGGCCATGGGGTGAACCTGCCAAAGTTCTTCTTGGAGTTGCTACGTAGGAAGCGTTGGGGGTGACATTCGGGGTTGATTCTTGCTTTGTGGCGGGCTGCCTCCTTGGTGCCGGCATTGGGGGCCACGACCCTATGTAGAGTGGTGTACACTCGCAGGTTGATGGCATTGTGCAATCTGCTAGCTTTGTGGAGAGGGTCTGTGTAGGAGAGGGATGGTTTGGGGGCTGCAAATGAGAAGGGAGCCGCTTTGGGGAGTTCTGGTTTGATGATGGAGAGGCAACATTCTAATGAGCTAATGATGGAGAGGCAACATTTGAATGAGCTAATGATGGAGAGGCAGAACTCCGAAGAGTTGTTGCTCGCTGTAGAGGAAGTGGCTGAGAAAGCAAGGGAGGAGGAATGGTGTGTTTGGAAAGCTAAGTGGTGTGCTTGGGAGGAGTATTACCACATGGCAATGTTGTTGGAAGCTCAGTTTGCAGAGAAAGAAAAGGAGCTACCGTGATAGCACACGCTTCGGGATGAGATGACTTAGGCTTCTCTTATTGATGATTTACAGGCCCAAATTCAAGAGGAGCTGTAGCAAGAAGAGGAATAGTGGGTGGAGTAGGAAAGATTGGAGTTGCTGGCGAAGGCATGAGAATAGGAGGAGGCAGAACAACTGCAGAGGCAGTAGGATGCCTAAAATGCTAGAATGTGGTTGCAGAATGGGTGCTTCCCATACATCATCTTGAATATTAACATTGACACCATTTGGTTGGCATTGCGCTGACACATTAGAAGATCCTCTGCAAAGCTCCATCCTAATGGTAAGGGGGATGCTAATGAGTGTGCCAGGAAAGAAGTAGCTTAAAAAGAATTCCAATAGGCAGCTGATTTCATTGATTTGGAGCATCATCAGGAGGTGCTGAATAATATTCATAACTAGGAAGCTCTTGATTGTGATTGCTCCATGTTGTCTAAATGTTTGTAGCATTGTGGGGATTGTTGGTCTAGTGGGCCTGTTTTTGCTTTTTGTGTTGTTGGTGTTTATCTGTGGGGTTGTCTTTTTGATGTGTGGTTTCTTGGGTTGGGGGGCGGGGGGTTTGGTTTGGGTTTTTCTGGCTGGCTGTGGCCTAATCTAGTGGGTGGTGTTTTGGTGATCTGATGGGGGATTTCTCCCCCTTACGGTGGGGTAGACATCTCCCTAAAAATGTTTTTTTATTGTATAGTTTCTTTTTTACTAATACAATCTCAAACATTCACTTAAAAAAAAGCTAATAGGGAAGCAAAAACGGTCCATCACATTAACCAAGGGGAAACATGGTTCACAATCCTCAGGTCATTGCCCATGTTATGTAGCAATATCCTCAGGTCATTGCCCATGTTATGTAGCAATATTGGTCTAGAATTTTGTCTAGGGAAGATCCAACCATAGTTCTATCCACATTTAGAGGGTCATCCAAGATCAAGAAAATGAAAAATTTCTTGCCCCTATCACAAAGGGTGAACTCTCTGAGGTGCTAAGATCCATGAAGGCTGGTAGGGCCCTAGGGCCGGATGGGTGGTTGGTGGGGTTCTTCAGATATTTCTTCAACATCCTTGGAGATAACATCGTTGATGCTTTCAATCTCGTGCTTTGTTGGGGACAAGTTAGACATGAAATAAATTACTCAAGAATTGTCATTAACCCTAAAACCCCCCATCCTACTGAGCTGGCCCATTTTAGACCAATAGGGATGTGTAATACTCTACTAAGATTATTCACAAAGATCCTTGTCTCTAGATTCTAGCCACTTATGCCCTCCTTGTGGGCATCCAACAGACAGGGTTCATCAAGGTCAAATACATCTAGGACCAGATTCTGTTACTAAAGGAGATCATTCACTTTGTGTAGAAAGCGAAATTTCCAGGCATGTGCATCAACCTTGACATTGCAAAAGCATATGACATGGTCTATTGGACCCTTTGAAAGACATTGTGTTACGAAATGCACATGAATTACAATCAGAATCCATTTCGATCCTAGGATAAGTAATTTTGCCTAATCTTACAAGTAGTAAGTGTATGATGTATTTAGTTATTGTTCCTTGTGTAAAGCATTTATTAAAACTAGGAAACACTAATCTTAGCAATATATTCAGCCACATACGTTGAATGGAAGGGTTCCATTGTCTATTTTCTTGATACATCTTGTCTATAAGAAAAATGCATTACACTCTAAATCGTGGCAACAGTAACTTTCGATAGTGATCACGGTTGGAAAGAAAAGGAAAAAATACCCACCCCAAGGTAGTTTTTTAAGGATTGAATGATATGTTCGTTATTGCAGGTAATAGAATGCCTTGGTATTTAACGTACAAGAAATCGATAAAGCAATATAACTATAACTACAGAGAGTTATCTCTTTATAACAGAACTAAATAAACAAATAATTGAATATATTAATCAAGTTTTAATCACAACCATCACAACCCTACACTACTATGTGTTAGACTGTGACACTTACGACTGTGGAAATGAATTATACAGAATTACATGCAGTTGACGACGCTGATGCCCAAGAATTAACCAATGATAATGTTTGATATTTCCAACATCCTTTTTTAAACAAATCATGGGGTCATTGTTGCAATCGCTGGCCTAGACAAATCTCTAAAAATATTTTGAACTGAGGGGTCTAGTAAAATCATTAGCTAATTGATCAATAGTGTTGATATTTTGACTTTGTGATTGATGTAACAACCTTTTGTTTTGTAGACTAATACAAGATTACATTTCCTCTAGGTCTGATGAGAAATCTGGTAGTTGAATATCTGTTTGTAGTGTCTCTGCAAAATGAACTTTAGAGGGACAATGTAGGTCAAACTGTAATCCTATGTACCTTCAATATTCTTCAGAGTTCATAAAAATTAATTGAGGGGACTTAGATTGGACATTTTAAACTTGAATTTTAATTGAACCTTAACTTTCTGGATCAGGCCTTGTGACTCCCTAGTTATAATGATATCATCAACATAAAAAACAAGTATAATGACCTTCCATGAGTCTTTAGTTAAATAAATATGAAGACTGACGTTTGGATCAAATCTTTTGAACCGTTCTTCATATATGCATTCATCGAACTTTAGGTACCATTCTTGGGAAGCCTGTTTCAAACTGTACAAGAAATTCTTTAATCTACAGACATAATTCAACTAGGAACTTTCCATAAAGCTTTCTAGTTGATGCATAAATATTTCTTTTTTCAGATCTTCATTCAAAAATGCAGACTTGGCATCTAACAAATATAGCTTCCAACCATTAATTGTGTGTTATACTTAGCAATGATGTTATTCGACTTCATTTAGATTTTAAACATCCATTTGCATGATAAACTCGTAAAGATTTGGCAGGTTCAACAACTTCCCAGGGTTCATTCCTTTTCAACATATCAAATTATGTCTTTGTTGCTTTCTCCTAGTCTTCATTCTTTAGTGCTTGATGTACCTTCATAGACTCATTGGCTTTAAACATCATTTTTGAGTCAATTAGCTCAAGGTGATCTTGCATAGAAGTGCTTTTCCATTTCTTCATATATTTGTTTCAACTTAGCTGAATTCAAATCATTCAGCTGATTTTGAAACGACCATGGTTTTAGGATGATGAGCGGGTTGATCACCTTGATCTATGTTAGCTTCTTCATCAACATCTTTTATTAAGGAATCATGAGATTGCGACATCTTTTGAACATTTGATGAAAGAACTGCCACATCCTTCTTATGATCCATCGCAGTTTTGGTTTCATTTGAGAAAATATCATTGAAAATCATCATCCTAGCCTTGCCCCAACAAAAATTGAAATTCAATATCTTTTTTTTTCCCTTAATATCCTACACTCAGTACACTTTGTGTATCAATGAATACTTGAGCAGCAATCAAACTATAGCCTCAAAGTCAAACTTGCCATGGTTTATTGAAGGGACATGTAAATAATAAACTTTACCAAATTGTTGAAGATGTGATATAGACACAAACTCTTTAGTAACCCATTTAAAACTTGGTGGTGTATCTTTTAAAGCTGTAGTTGGAATATCGTTGATGATGTGAACCACATAATAGGCTGTTTCTATCTAGAGAAATTGGGGTACTTGGATCTTATGCATCATGCACATCACGATTTTTACAACGGTACAAATTTTCCTTTTGTGCACACCAATTTGTTGAGGAGAGTATGGTGCTGTAAACTACCTTTGAATTTTAGAATTTTTACAAAATTTATCAAATTCCAAGGAGGCGTATTCACCTCCAGTATCAGACCATAGGATGCTAATCTTGTAGTTTTTCTAAATTTGAACCAAACTTTAAAAGTGTTTTAACTTCTCAAGCACTTGGGACTTAGTGACCAAATCATAGATCCATATCACATTGGTAAAGTCATTATTGAAAAGTATAAAATATCATTCATTACTCTTTACTTGAGGAGAAGAGGACTTCACACATTTGAATGTATCAATTCCAACAGTTGTGATGTTTTCTATAAACTTTGTGTAGGAAAGGACAATCAATGCATCCTTGTAATTTTATAGCTATCACAATTTAGATCCTTCACCAATGTATCAAATTTGGGAATTAAGAGATAGAATTGATGTAATTTTCTCAAGGAATTTACATTTCCATGCCCAAGTTTGAGATGCCAGTGCAACAACTCATTCTAGTTTGCCGTAGCAAAACCATTTTCTATATGGTTATCAACTAGTTTAAAGACTGCCATTGGGTATGTTGAATGCAATATTTTGGTTTCCACATTTTATACAACAATATAGTTCGTTGTGGTGGGTTTTCACAAGTATCATGACAGGTTCAGGAGCATACCATGCATTTTTTAACTATAGATTATTAGCTTTATTATCCCCAATTTCAACATGTATCAATCATTTATTTATTTATTTTTGGAGAGAAGGTTAGGAATGTATTATAGCCACAAAACAAAGTAGTATATAAATGAGGGGGGAGGGGGACCCCCTTCAAATAGGGGAGGGAGCCTTCCCACAAAAAGCAAAAAGGGGATGATTATCCTTGAGGACAGGGTTGGGTGGGGAAGGGAAGCGAAGGGAGGGGGGGGGTGTTGGTTTGTGGTGGGGAAGGGAGAAAGGGGGAGGAGGTGTGGGGGGAAATCATTGGCATCAAACAAAATCACAAAGGAAGAAGTAGCAGCATCCCACTGCAGGGAAAACATAGATAAATATACAATACTTGGGCCCTCATGGCATCCATTCTCAAAACCCCATCCCAAAAAAATGGTGAAGCACATTGGACACCCCTTTTGGATCCATGTGAACTTTGTCATCATATGGGTTGGTGAAGCTTGGTACAAGGGTAGCGTAGCCTTTCCTATGCATGGGCTATGTCTAAGATGGCCTTGTGGTGTTCATAAGCCATAAGAGCTACAACTTGATGAAATTCTTTGTATTGCTATTCTCTCTGTTGCTGCTCCTCAGCTCCCAGGTTCCTAGCTTTGTCAAGGTGGGGCCTATTGGATGTAGTACAAATGAACTTGCATAGGCAGGTCCACACCGTGTTACGATTCACCTGCATGATCATGCATGGACGCCTCCTCATATGTAGCCATCATTGAGCATTGGAATCATCAGTGGTGTCTTGGTTGATTCTCATCTATTGCTCCTTCAAAAAGGCCTTGGCCTGTTGCTTCTCCTCCTTGTCTCTCTTGAGGTGCTCTTGTGTTTCCTTGAGCATATCCTCCCTAATTTGTGCGTGGAGTTGGTCATCCAATGTATTTCTAAGGGCAATGTTCTTCAACTCCCTTTGGCACCTTTCCTCCTTAGCTACTTCTTTGCATTGTAGCTCTTCTTGTTGAGCCCTTTCTAGGTTTTCCTACTCATGCGATAGTAGCTTGGCCTCCCACCTCGCCTGCTTCTTCATCTGAACCCTGGCTTCAATCTCCATGGTGGCACTAGAAAGGTTTGTTTTAAATTTTGATTGGAGCTCTTGGTGAATTTTGTCCTTGGTGTGCAACAATTGGTATTGGAGACACAAGTGTTGGTTTGTAGCAGAGCCTTGCTAGTCAGAACCCTTACCAACTGCCATAGTCCCCCTTGCTCATCCATCATTCTTGGAGTAGAGGAGGATGCATCCTTCTGAGTCATTTTTTATTGCTCCAATGGCTACATAGCCTGCTAAAGGGCAAGAATAATCCCAAAGTGGCAACCTTGTCACTCCTGTAGAAGAAAAGCCAATAAAAATTTTGGCAAATTGACCGGGCATCCCACCTTCAAGTAGCAGAGGAAAGCAAAGTGGAAACCTTCTAGCTTCCACACATTGTCAGGCTAAATGAAGAATCATTCCATTAGCTCCATTGCATCTTGTTGGAACTACGGGATGGAAGACTTGGGAACTTGGGCCATTCCTTGTTTTTGGCATTGGCCTATGGAAAAAATTTTCAGCATCTTGTGTTGCAAAGTCTCATCTAGAACATGACAGAGGAGGTAGGTGGTATTAATTGGGAGGTTGTGTTCCCAGAGTAAAGCTTGAACTAGGAGTGCACCTTGGAGGACTAGCTAGAGGAAGCATTTATTTCCCACACATCATGCTCACATCATGCAATGGAGAGAGTTACAGTAGTTAGGTTTACTTCTCATGGGAACTTCAGCCAACGTTTTCCTCCAATTTCAGTGATCCTAAGTGTGGTGAATAAAGCTTGAAAGCTGGGACTGATTTTTGAGTAATCAAATCTTAGTTTGGGGGAGAAGAATGGACTATAATAACTCTAAAATTATAATCATCAACACAGTTCATGAGAGTTGGGATTAAACAAGGTTTTCTTTTTCAACCTTAGGTATTTCTTAAGCTCCAAAATATCTGTAATTGGGACATAAGAATCTTGGGAAATAGATTACTAGCCATTTAAAAAAATTTAATAACAGGACCAGTCTCTAATATCTTTTCAAAATAAAAATAAAAATATAAAAAATAGAGGGCAGATTCTACATGAACGTGATCATTATTACCATATTCTATGAAATCAGAAAATAGCAAACAGTAGATGGTAACCATAAAAAAAGCGTAATAGTCTCTGTACTATGAATAACCATCATTTAAGAAAGTTTAGAAATCTGACTTTTCGAGCATACAAGTAGTGAAATTCCATGTGCTCTTATCTTAAATGAACAGAAAAAGAAACAATAAAATTTGATCTGTACCAAGTGTGAACACAATGATGGATTAACATGGTTTCAAACTTTGAAATCTACATTAATAAGTTTCCCAGCCACTCATGTTTTCACATTGAGAGAAATGTAAGCTTGAACTAAGGACCATTTAACAATGAATTGGGACATTAACAATTCTCTTGGAAACTTGTTAAAGCTGACCCAAAAATACACAACAAAATAAAACATGTGCATTTAACAAAAGACAAAATATCCTCAATATGCATAGCTTATTCTTATTATTATTAGATGAATACTCAATGGACCCTTTGGCCATTTAGCTGTGATACTTGACTTGGAGAACCAAGCTCTCATGGGAGAGTGGACATGTGAGATTGACAACACTCAAGAGAGTCACATGGTCCCTATTAAATGAGTTCTTTATCCCTTTTCCAGCCATTAATATGAAGTGGACAATTAGCATATTAAAAATAAAATAGTTGTTATCATAAGCATGTTATAGAGCATACATCACTATTCGAAATTGACTTTTCTTATGACTCCACCTTTTTATCTTGTTTTAAGTCACTTTTTACTTTATAAGCTATGAGGGTTTTTAATTTATTTTTGCTCTTTTATCTATTTTCCACATTTCTTACAATTTATCTAGTAAAAATCATTAATACTAAACTTTTTGTACATCCAACATTTTACACATGTTGAGCCAGTTAGAATGAGCATAAACATGTCATGCTAGAAATTAATATTTTAATCGAATTAAGGAAAATATGGTCCACAAGGTACTTTTTTAATTGGTTAACATTAAAATCTCAAAATCTAGGAGTCAAATTAAAAAACAAATTATAGATCAATACTATAGGTGTAAAACTTAGTCCAACAAATTTGAGCGCCATCTAACAACTCTGAATTTTGATGTAGTTTAATTAATTAAATATTCAATAATTTAAAAATTCTAACTAAACATCCAAATAAACTATGGATCCACATCACATTAATTTCCTAGTATTATTATAAAATAATGCTAGACTTTGCCATGCTCATTCACCAATAATATATTTAAAAACTTAAACAATAAAAATAAAGAAATTAGAAATAAATAGTAATCTTGCTTATGTCACTCAAACGAAAGTTTTCATATTACTAAGAAGCATTAGGGACATGTACAAATATATATAAGCTTTTAAAACAAATTAAAGTCTAAGTATGTAATAAAGTATAAGAATATAATAGAATGCTAAGGTCACATGTACAAATATGAGGCACTACAACTATGTATCAAAGCATGATCGTAACAACTGTGGACATGAACTACACATGATTACATGCAATTAACCATGTTATGCTTAAGAATGAACCAATGATGATGTTTGATATTTCTAACATTTTCTTAGAAGTGAAGATGAGTATCACTATCAAATCCTACTTGTACATGTGCTTACTTAGGCTTAATATCTTGAGCCATTGGGCTTATGGGGATTGAGTTACACAATACCCAAAGGTTTTCAATGATACATGTTTCATTTGTAAGTATGTACTCACCTCACGTACGATTCTGGACCACCTATTTCAGGGGTATATGATGGTAAAGTCTAAAAATGATATTTAAGCTAAGTCTTGTTTTTGTAGCATAGAACCCAAATACAATCTAACTTATGACCGGATGATGACCAGATTTTTTAAGTTGGATGGTATTTAATGGAGGAACGTAATGTCACACTGTGGGTAAAGTTGTTGAAACCTATATATTTTTTATCACTAGTCATTATTTGAAGCCTTTATAGATTAAATAATCTTGTTAGGTGAAAATATAGTGAAAGATTAAGATTACATATAGCCTTATGCATGTGGGCTACTTATAAAATAAACTTGAAAGAAGTGTGTTACATGATAGGATGATCCTATAGCTTAGTTGTAGAAAATTTCATTGCATATTAAAGGTTATCTGGTTCAAACGCAGAGTGACTCCTTGAAATCTGAATTATTAGATCCCGTGTGGTAGGGATAAACTTAGGATGATAATTATGGTTTCATTTCTAGCACTGTAATTGAAGGTTTTTGCATTTTATCTAAAAATATACCCTTTGGATCTGTGGAACATAATTCAGTTTCAACCTTTTCTTTTGCATAATTTCTTTATATCCTTGTATTGAGTATTGGGATTGAATCCATTCCATGTAGGATTTAAGTAACAATTTTTACCATAATTTCTTATAGTGGACGACAGATTCATCTGTTTATTACATTTTATTAAATCATTTGCATGTCTAGGTGACTGGTAAAGATATGTAAAAATCCAGCTCTAACATAAAACTTACATTTTACAGGAACTGCAAATATTACGAAAACAAAGAGATTATTTTGAAGATAGATTGGAGTGGTTGAAGTGGATGCTCAAGTATGTTAGTCTTATCCATTCACAACGAGTTTCAATAATAGGATGAAATTTCAAAATATTTCTGATCTGTTTCTTATGCATACGTATAACTTCTCAATTGACTGTAATGGTAGTATTATTATTGTTTATAATTAGTGTTTTAGAAATTAGGAAAATTCATTTTATTATTATTTTTTCAAATATTAGAAACGAATTATATTATGTTGTGTTATAATTAATTTTCATTATTTCTTTAGGAAAGATTCCAACAAAGCCGTCTTACTAAATTAAAATTTACCCATTGGCAAAAATTTCAAGGTGCATATACATCTACTTTCCACTCCGACCTAGGGTCCTAATGCATACCCTAGTCACTGTTACAGTCATATAATTTTGGTTCTAGAAAGCATTAATTTAATTTAAGTTAACTATATAATGGATGACTAAGATCTAATCCAACTTCACCTCAAATAGAAATGTCTTGCAATATAGGTTTGGAAAGCTTTCACCTAATTATTGTCTCATTCCTAGCCTCACTTAATTTAAGAGTCAACCACAAACTACCAAGCTTAGTGATGCATTTTATATAGTTTATGAGCTTTCTCTAACTAATATGCATGACATTTCTTCTTGATTTGATCATATGAAGTTCTGCACTCACCTGCATAGTTGCCCGTTGTGTTACATCTTTTACAAGTTATGTTCTTCTTTTTCTTGTTAGAGCTTCACGTTTTTCCTTGATCCAATTTTTGGATTAATCTAGGTTTGGTTTTACTTACCCTTGCTCTTCTGATCATTGTAGTTCACCTCATTATACGAGGTACCTGTTTTCATGCTTCCCTAAGTCCAAGCATCAAATTAGTTGTCAAAATGTACTAGAACAGCTGCAAATGTACTAGAACAGCTGCAAGGGTTTCAAAGTCCATACCGTTCATCCTAACATCTACTGGCAGTGTAGATATCTGTGCAGATCTGTTAATCCATGCCTACTTTGTAAAGGTCAACATAAACAGCTCTGAAAATAAATTACTTAGAATAGAAAATGAAAGTAAATCCAATATGAAAATTTGCTAATTAATGTTGCAATCAATCAGTCAAACTGTATTAAATACGTAGTTTGACCTCTAGTACAAAATCACACACAAGTTCACGAGAAAGCACACAGAAATACTCTCACAATTAGCAAGACCAATATAATGGGGTCATTATGATGTTGGAAACAATAGTATATCTTGGAGACGGCTGCTGTTAGATTATGAGTACTGCCAAGGAGTGGTTTGAAGTGCTGCGATTAAGAGGACACTGTCTTCAACAACTAAAGTGCTATAATAAGCATACTATTTATACTGGACCGTAACCAAATATTTACGTTGCTGTTATGATATGAAATGGAGTTCCGCTATGGGAATTGTAGTCAGCAACAGTATGTGTGGCGAATAATGGAATAGTATTCTGATGCTGTATTTTTAATTACATAAGATTTGGATAACAAATTGCATAAGTTTTTGTGGACTAAAACTTGTAGTCTACTTGAAGCAAAAACACTATAATTAAGATAATATAAAACCTAACTAGTTGTTATAAGGTATCATTACACAATACCATGGAAAACTATAAAGTAAACCAGTTAATGTAAAACAAAAAAGGTGTATCGTTCTGGACAGGTTGGAACTGTTGTAATACCTTCTGATAAAATAAACAAGGAAGGTACAAAAAGTGTCACCGAGATGCTGATAAGTTAACAACATTGAAGAAGACTGTCAATAGTTGACATTGGAAGATTTATTCAATAGCGAATTGGAGTTTTGTTTAAAAATGGATAGTTATAAAGGATTGTCTATATTTTAAGAAGACTTTATTTACCTTCTAAATTTTCATTTTTATATCTACAACTGTCCATTGGATCCTAATGCTTTTTCTTGTTCAAATTGGTTAAAACACCTATATGAATGACAGTTAATTTCACACAGCTATGAAATAATGGGCCATCGGTTCATTCAGTAAGGAAACCTAAAGCTTTTGTTTGCCATTCTATATCCTCGAAGATCGGATTATTACTACCGTTAGCTTCTATAATTATATTCAATGTAATATCTTACGTTAATGATTTGTACACTTTCAGAGCCTGCCACATTTTTTAAAATGTCAATCTCAATATTTTTCTAAGAGATCCTATTTATATCACATGCTTCAGGGTTACTATTTGTACTTAATTATTTACATGTTCTTGTATATGTTATTCCAATATAGATTAAAGGATGGAGATGAAGCTTTAATTTCTGAAGTGGAAATATTGGAGGTAAGCCTTCTGTTGTAAAATCACTTTACTGTTGTATAATTATTACCAAGTATACTAAATTTGTATGCTGAAACAAAATTTTTACTTACATCCATTGAGACCCTCTTGGCGCTGTCAAACTTCTCCAGTTTGTTTTTTTTTTTTTTTTTTTTTTT
>MNCI01017638.1:304785-344776 GCA_015680685.1 Gnetum montanum
GGGGGTGGGGGTATCCCGCGGGGGGACAGAGGACGACGGGTGCTGCCCCCCGCCACAAGGCAAGAATTAAACCAAAATGGTGGCCACGTCGCTTGAGCAGGAGGGTCTCCAGAAAAAAGCGGGAGAGGTTGACCTGGCGACCCAACTTAAGACAACGCAGAAAAGCGAAGTGCAGGCCCTGGAGCTTGGAACCATTGCTAGATTGGACAAAAAATCTGTCCACCAGATCTACTCCCTGGGCCCAGAGGTGGGGCAAGGAAGATCTGGGCACCTGTCGGCTCCTGGTTCGAGGCACCGGCCCATCAAAGAACATTTTTGCATCTTGCAGGCCACGGGTGGAAGGTAGGATGACATCGCTAGCGATCTGGGCCCCCAGACAGCTGGCGATTGAAGATTCTGTGATCAGAATCTCACAGCCTCGAAAAAAGGTGCTGTCATTGGCCCAGTTGGAGAAGAACGCGTCGTCTGCCAGATTTGGATCCCCGACCAGCCGTTGCAGAGGCTCAGACCAGCCGCATTGGGTCACCATCTGCTAGAGCTCTTCGTCCTCCTGGAACGCGGCGCAGTCCGGTTCAAATGTAGGTGTGATTCCCATCGTCGCCTCGATTTCTTTCCACGCGTGGAGAGCCTGGAAGACCACCTACGGGGGGGTGGGGGGCGCCGTTTCTGTAGGAAAACAGTGTTGTTCCGTGCTTTCCACGCTACCCATAAAAGTAGCGTGGCCCAAGAATTGCCTGTGAGGCGCATCGAGGGGGTCACCGCCACCGTGTGCCATGTGGCATGCATGCACACAGTCGTACGCGTAGTGCTGCACCGTCTTTGCTGCCGCGCCGCATGATGGACAAGTGTCGTGCTATAAAATTCCGTGCCGTCGCAGGAGGGCACGCACGGGTAGCACGTCCCATCGGAGAAGCCAGAGAAAGATTTTAATTTTCTTGGGCAGTTGCCCTTGCCAAATTTGCTGCTAGTCGGCGATTTGGGGGTATTTGGCGGTCAGCAAGGTGCACGGCTCGAGGCCCCACCACCCCTGAGCCTGCATCACACGTGCGTGCCGGCACAACGCTTGCTAGGGCGTAGAATCCCGTGCCCCCGTCTCCCAACGCAGATATTTTGTATTCATGATGCAAATCCGCGGGATCGGTTCTCTGTGCGGGCACGTAAACCGAAGCACCAACTGTTGCTACCCTAGCATCAGTTTGTCCTCGAAGGACGTGATGCCCAATCCACCCACGTTTCGGGGGCGCGCCACCTGTTCCCAACAGACCAAGTGGATCTTGCTCCCCCCATTGCCCCCCTCCTGGATGAAGCTACAGACCAGCGTGTTAATTGCATTGATGATGGCGTTAGGGGGGGGGGGGGGGCAACAGCCGCCACGAAACGAGCGATTGCCATGAGGATTCCCGTTGCCACAAGCAGGCATCCTTTGCGGCTTAGGAATTGATTTGCCCAGTGGCCCACTCTTCTCTCAATTTTTTCCACCAGCGGGCCCCATGATATGGTTCGCCCCCATCGGAAGAGGGGGATGCCCAGATAGGTGTCATTGCTTGTCCCGGGTAGGATCAAGATTTGCACCACTCGGTTTTTAATTTGTTCATCAGCATTAATGAAATGGGTTGAAGATTTGGTCCGATTGATCTCCAACCCCAACTCAGCAGCCAGGCGGAATAGAGCAACGTTGATGCATCGTGCCTGTGGGACCGCCGCCCTACTGAGTAGCATTGTATCATCTGCATAGTGTTCGACCTGACATGCCACCCCAGCAATGTCCAAACCATCCACCCTGGATGTGTTGCAGTAGTGCTGCATTAAGTCCATGGCGATGATGAAGAGGAGGGGTGAGAGTGGGTCCCCTGGCCTCAGCCCCCTACTTGGAGATGAGAGGCCCCACAACCGCCCCCCTACGTCAAAAGAGAAACCGGCCGAGGACTGCATGTGAATGCATAGCCAGATGAACTACTGATCAAACCCCTTCAGGTGCATAATGGACTGCAATGCCTCCCAACTGAGTGTGTCGTATGCCTTAGTAATGTCAAGCTTGAGGCAATGCCCAGGGAAACCCGAGCTTCGAAGCGAGTGAAGCACCTCCTGCATGAGGAGAATTTGGTCCTGAATGGTCCAGCCCTATACGAAACCCGCTTGGTTGATCCCCACAAGCCTGGGCATGAGCGGCACACACCTATGCACCAGCAACTTGGAGAAGATTCGAATGAGTACGTTGCATACTCAAATAGGGCGGAAGTGTTCAGGGCGATGTGCGTTAGATTGCTTCGGAATGCACACAATACGGGAACAATTGAGTTTTCTCCGGACCTGCCTTTTGGCCAGCATGAGATTAAACTCATCTAGGATATTGGGTTCCATAATATCCAGAAACGTCTTAAAGAATTCAAGGCTCCAGCCGTCAGGACCAGGCGCTTTTCCTCCTGGCATGCTGTTGATCGTAGCAGTGAGTTCCTACTAGGAGAAAGGGGCCAGTAGTCGCATGTTGTTGCGCTTGCTCAACACTTGCGTCACGTGGACCGAGATGGGCCTGGTGGGACGTTTGGCCTAGATTCTGCCCCAGTATTGTGCCAGCTCGTTTGCAATTCGCTGTGGATCATCAATTGTCTCCCCGTCCTGGTTGTGGAGACAGCGTGGTTGGCTCCCCCCACGTGTCTTAGCCATGGCAAAGAAGAATCTGGTTTGCCTGTCCCCCTCCCTGATCCACTTGACTCGGGAACGTTGCTGCTAGTATGTCTCTTTTTCTAGGTCAAGGGATTGGAGCTGTCGCAACGTGTCCTACTCCTCCGCGTGCAGGTCCTCCCTTGCCTCCTGCCGAGCCTGGATCTAGCCAAGCTGATCCCGGATTGTCCGCAGGCCCGTTCGAAAGGAGAACTTATCATCCATAGGGAGGGCCCGGATGGCCCACTTCAGATGAAGTAAGGCCTCCTTAAGGAAGTTCCAGGGATCCCCATGGCCAGGTCGGTAGTCTGCCCAGATGTCCTCCACCAATGGCCTCAACCACGGCTTGGCTAACCAAGCAGCTTCAAAGCGGAACGATCGTGGGGCCTGGGGCTTATCCGGCCCGATAGAACAGACTAGCAAGCGGTGGTCCGACGCGACCTGCTCTTGTCCCGAAGCACGGACGGAGGAATGGAGGAGGAGGTCAGAGCTGACGCATACCTGATTGATTCGAGTGAGGACGTGGTCCGGGCCCTTCCTCCGATTACTCCATGTGAACTGGTAGTTCTCAATGGGCAGGTCCACCAGGGAGAAGGTTGCCAAAAAGGTCTGGAATTCATGTGCACCCGGTGGAGGGGGGGGGGGGGTAGCACCCCGGATTTCTCCCAAGGGTGGAGGCGTTGGTTGAAATCCCCCACCACGATCCATGATCGATGGTTTGGAATCAGTGCCGCCACCTGGGTCAACTAGTGTAACCGCTGCTCCCAGTTCTACGCTTTGTAGAAATTAGTCAACCAAACCCCCTGGGAGGGGAGTTGGACAGTGATGGCACACTGCGACGCATCCATGAGAATCATGGCGTAGCGGGCCAATATGGCGAGTCCATCGGCCCGGCCTAGACAGGGGTGCACATGGGTGGTCCAACCTTCCCAGTGGAGAAGGTGCGATTCCATTGCTTGTAGTTTGGTCTCCTGGAGGCAAACAATGTCACAATCTTCATCACGAACAATTCTGCGTAGGATATTTCTTTTATAGGGGGTACCTTGTCCCCTACAATTCCAGCTGAACAACTTCATGTGTGATCGGGGGTGTGGTGTTGGTAGACCTCCCGGAGGGTCTGTTGGAGCCCCATGTCGATGTTCCGTTGGGTCTATTTGCCTCTGGCCTGATTCTCGTTCAGCTGGCCAGGTCGTCCTTCTCCGCCTCGCATCACTAGGCTGCATCTAGGTTCTTCGGGTGTGGTTTCTGTCCCCTGTTGCTTTCGGGTCTTGGAGCTCCCCCAGACCACATTAACCCATTCGCCTAGAGTGGTGGGGGGGGGGAGAGGTTGGAGGGGAGGGTGGTTACAGTTTGGGAGGGTTGTGCAGGTGGGGGGGAGTGGGGCTAGCGGTGCTTTCGGGGGGCATTTTGTTAGAGGTTGGGTGCATCTAGCCCTTGCGGCCCATTGTGACCCATGTGCCCCCCTCAAACATTTGTCTGGCTTGGTCCCTCGGTCTCTGAGGCCTCACTCCATGCACCCGACAAACTTTCAAGATTATATTATTGTAGGGTGGGCACCCCTCAAAACCAAAATTCTTTGGTCAGCTCGTCATTTGTGGCAACACCAAAATCGACCCACAAAGCATAATTGCACTAAAGCTAAAGGCCAAACAACAAGTGAATTGAGAGAAACAAGACACCAAAGGAGACTCTAGCGATGACCTAAATCCTGATAACTCGGAGAAACAAAAATAGCGAAACAAAAAGTAACATGACCCACATCACAAATCGAGTGCTCGTTGCAGCTTCACCCCTAAGGGTGTTGGGGCATTTGTCCACAACAACAGTTCAGTTGCAATCAAGATTGCAATGCGACCAGTTGTGTGGGATGTTTCTCAGTGTCCACAAAGGCTGCTGCTTCTTGGAAGATTTTGAAGGCTTTTGCCTTTCTAGCTTGTAATGTAGTAGACCCAACCTCGTTCGGATGTAGTTTTGTAGCAGCAAGTCAAATATGATGATGTAATTCTTGCCACAACACCACCTAGTTAATTTGCATGCATGCATACGGGCATTTCCCCACCCGCAGCCACATAGTGGTATTCAACCTATGAGCCCACGATAATTGTTGCTACCACTTGATATCCTCTTAACATTCCCAAGCTCTTTGTCCTTCAACTTCCGTTTCAAACGCTTTTTGATGTTGCTCCTGCTGCTGCATTTCCTCTATGATATCCTTCTTGAGTTGGTCTTGCATTTTGGCATGTACCCTGGCCTTCGTGGCAATGCATTGTTGTTGGACCTCTTCCATTTCTTCCTAGTGTCACACTTGCAAATCATGCAGATGCCATTGGAAAAATTCCTCACGTGTAGCCCATTTTGCTCCCAAACATGGTGCTCCTTGGCTTGAGCCTTTGATGCTGCCTCCTCACAAGCCAAAGCCACCTATGTTTGAACAACTTCAACTCCATCATTTGCTGTGGTAGTTGGCCCTCTAGTTGCCATGAGCGCAAGAACCATAGAATCAGGTGGAATTTCTGCCAAACTCCCCTCAATTTTCCTCCATCTGTAATAGACAGAGTCACCAAAGGACCCCACAGGATGCATGGTGTGAGTCAGTTGAACCACTTTCCACAAAGCTAGAATTAACCCTAAGTGTCTCCCCGATTGTCGGTGTTTGAAAGACGTCAAAAGAAAACCTAGAACATTTACGTAGCATCCCATTCAAAGGCACTCAGGAAATGTGAAATGCATACCTTGAAGTTTCCACTCGTTCCCAAAATGTATAAACAAACATGCAACAAGATCGGCCGCCAACTGCCATAAATATGAGAGGGTAGACCACGACACCTAATAGCTAGCCATTCTTGGCACAAGATCGGCAAAGAAACTTTGCACATCTTGTAGCACTCTTGTAATAGGTAGAATCTCTTCTCTAGTTGTAGGTACATCCAAGGTGCTAGCCAAAGTGTCTTTCGTGAGGTCAATCCTGACCCCACGGAACACCATCAAGTTGTCATGCTAGTTGGTGAAAAATTCGCCATTTGGCAGCATCAGATCCCCCATTAGTTTGGGAAGCAAACTATCCCATCCAACGTATTGTACCAGGTCCCACAACTTGGTTTTGCCTTGGTATTGCTCACACGATAGCTCAAAAGTTAGCGTTGCCCCCATTGTAGTCGAAGCTTCCCACCACAATTTGAATCCCTCCGCAGCAATATGCGTCGGCTGGGGAAGCGACACCTATCAAAAGATCAGTCTATTGCATGCATGCCACAAGCATCGGAGAATGGCGATAGCTTGTGAGCCCTTGGTTAAAATGATGGGGGGAGGTAACTTGACCACTTGCCATGTCACCCTGCTAAAAGGGCACTCAAAGGCAAAATGATTCCACATCTCTACCATTTGTGTGCATGAAGGACATGTGTTCTCAATGTGCAAACCTCTACGATGCAGTGCCATGTGCACCGGAAGGACCCCATGGTTACTTAACCAAAGGAACGCCTTAAGCTTTTCCTACAACCATCCCTTCCAAACAATCGTCCATCTAGATACTATCGGATAACGATGATTAATGAGCATACACAGTGGCACAGTGTGTAATGCAAGTTGATTCATCCTCAAAGCATGCCAACAGATGGCATGCCACATGATAGAATCCAAATGCATTGTTGATATTTATTTTGCATGAGGTGTATCCATGGCACCACATCCGAACCACTGTGTGTTAGTTTGTGCATCAATTGTTGTTGCCCCACCAATACGAGGTCATAGAATTTTAAAATTCCCATTCTCCCCTTGGAGCTCTAGGTCTCGCAACGGTGTTCTAGGCAAGTAATTGTAGTCGCTCTCCACCTTTTCATCCAGACCACACAAAACTACAAATTAGTTGATCTACCTTGTTCCTAATATTGAGGGGAGGAGAAGCAATTGAAGTCGTAAACTAGGCAATTGGCAAGAAAACCGTGGAGGCAAGAAACATTCTACCTTTGCGGGTCAGGAAACGATTGGTCTAGTGGCCAATCTGCTGTTGCAACTATTGCAGCAATTTAATCCACGTCCATTGAAGGTTCCATCCATATGCAGGGAACCCAAGTTACATGTCCTATTTAGTCCCTAGCAGAACCCCCAATATCTGCATAATTCTAGCTTTAACTCTTCCATTGGTGTGAGTCATATAAAGTGTAGACTTAGCTCTATTGAAGTTGAGACCCACCTCCTCAGCTAATTGAATCAATGCCCTATCTAGTGCATTCGCTTGTGGGACTAAAGCACACCTAAATATAATTGTATCGTTAGCATAGTGCTCGGTCAGGTACTCCACCCCATGAATGTCCAAATCTTGCACCCCTTTCCATTTTGCAATAATCTTGCAAAATATCCATCACAAGAATAAACAAGTATGGTGAGAGAGGGTCTCCCTGCCTCAGTCCCTGCCCAGTTGAGGAAAGACCCCAGACAACCCCATCAAGGACAATAGAATAGGCAGCTGAAGATTAAATGTGAAGGCATAAATTAATAAAATCTTTGCTGAAACCTTTTCTCAGCATGATGTCAGCTAGGGCCTCCGAAGATACTGTATCATAAGCTTTCGTGATATCTACTTTAAAACACAATCCAAGGAACTGTGTTAATCTTAGGGAGCAAGAAATTTCTTGAAGCAGTATGGCCTGATCTTGGAGTAGGCGATCTTTCACAAAACTAGCTTGGTTATTTTGAACCAGCTTTGGCATTAAGGGTGCCATCCTTCTAAAGAGCATATTGGTAAAAAGACACAAGACTGTATTGCAAACTCCAATTGGCCTATAGTGTGACGGCTTGGAAGGGCAAGCAATCTTAGGAATAAGGACAATCTGTGAGTAATTTATTTCCCGACGGATCTATCTCCAACTAAGCATGCTGTTGAATGCATCCAAAATGTTATCCCCCAACACATCCGCAAATTCTTGAAAGAATTCAATTGACCATCCGTCCAGACCAAGGGCCCTGCCCGACTTAAGAGCCCCCATGGCCCACTCTAATTCTTGTCTTGCAAAAGGCTCAAGTAATTTCTGGTTGTCTTCAGTGATGAGTATCCTTTGTACTAGCACTGAAAGGGGCTCCCTTGCCCTTCTCCTCCAAACATTGGCCTAGTAATTTTGGAATTCTTGTGCAATTTTAGTGGTTTGCTCCAACACTTGTCGATGTTGAGCCAAACAAGGCACCTGTTTTGCTTGCCAGTTGGCCTGAGCCACTGGAAAGAAAAAACTCATTGGCTGATCGCCATCTTTCGGTCATTTGATTCTGGACCTCTGCCTCTAGTAATCTGTTTCTTCTTGATCCAGTTGCTGGAGGGCGAAAATGGTTTGATGCTCTACCTACACTAATGATTCCCCCACCTCCTGTCTCACTTGAATGGCTAGGAGTTGTTGTTCGGGCACTCCACGATGGGAGCGAAAAGTATATTTCTTGTCCTTCCTTCATGAGCAAATTTCCTACTTTAGTGTATTAAGCCTATTGGTAAGGAATTCATGTGGATCTTTGGCTGAAGGGTAGCCCTCCCAAATAGTGACACTACCCGTGGCCTTAATCAAGGATTCATGAGCCAGGCCCTCTTAAAACAAAAGTGAGAAACTGAAGTGTAATGTTCCCTTCCAATTTGACAGATCAAAGATCTGTGGTCCGAAGTCTGCCGCTTGGTCCCCATAACACACAAATAGCTCAATTATTTTTAAAATAATTCTTTTGATTTCACAGCATTGCAGCTGTATGACTAAATTGTGAGTCTTGAAATAATTCTTTTTATTTAATGGAAATGCAACTGTAAGATTCAAATTCTATTTCTAGTGCTAACTAAAATTTAAAACTTGGCAAGAATTTTCCTTGATTTTGAAGGAGTTGAAAAAATTCTCTTGATATTTAATTGCAGCCAAAGTTAGAGAAAACTCGCCAACATCTCCGCACATCACAAAGGGAGTTTCATGAAAAGGTATAAAAACAATGTTTCAGCTGAATTTTTTCAATTAAAATGGAGAGCAACATATGTGGTTTTGTACTTATTAACTTATATATTTGAATTAGATATTTATGTATTTAAATATATCTAAGGTTCTGTTTGGAGTGTTTGATCACTGCATTAGCTGCATCATTCAGGATATAGAAATTTCAAGAATAAAAATAAACGTTTCAGAGTATGTCGTCAAAGGTGGTAACAACTAACAAAAACAGTTTCCTTAGCAGCTAGGTGATATTAAAGTTTATTTATGAAAAAAGTTTAAAAGATTGTTTAAGAGAACAAGAGTTGTATTAATGAAAGGAGCAATTACAAACCGTTACAATATAGAGAAATTAGAGTGATATACAAAAGCAAAACAATAATGAACAGTATAAAAGCACACAGAAAAGCAAGCAAAACTTTATTCTTCTTCTTAGAAATTGGTATGTTTTCAGCATCAAGAGAATGTTTGGGACTATATTACTGGAAATTAAATACAAGAGATAGTACAAAATTTCGGGTCAATGACATTGGCTCAAATGGGAGGCCTCAAGCCTCAGCTAGTTGTGAGAACAAACATCCAGAAACTAAAAGCCAAAAACAAAAGAGAGGGCCTATGACAGGTGCAGTGTGGATGTTCGAGGGCATGGAGGAT
Source organism: Gnetum montanum (assembly GCA_015680685.1). NCBI lineage: Eukaryota > Viridiplantae > Streptophyta > Gnetopsida > Gnetales > Gnetaceae > Gnetum > Gnetum montanum. The sequence goes on from MNCI01017638.1 coordinate 314,052, forward strand.
ATCCAACATATTACGGTGAAGCTTGGAGTCCACAAAACTGGCAGCTTGTTGAATTGCTTGCATGACCGATTCATGCCGGCTTCGCTCCTCGATCGATGTCCCCTCGCTCGGGTGGAAGCGCATAGATGTCTAATGGATGAGATGTTGGAGTTCCCCCCACGAGCAATCACAGTTGATGCCTAGGATGATGTATGGACACCGTCCATCCCGAAGCCATTGGCACGTGCTTTGCTTGTGTGCCCGATCCAACTGGTGATGTCTCTGCCCCTCCTCTGCTTGCTCCTGCTCTTGCTATGCTCGCTCAGTCACCTTGCACTCTCTACAGGTGGTTTCCTCCTAAATTAATTCCTTCCGAACTTGAGCCCAGATCTCATCCACTAGCTGAGCTTGGGCCGCTTGCACCAGCAAGGCTTGCTGCTAAATTAGCTCTTGTTCCTGCTCGCGGAAACGGGTTTCCAACTTGATTTGTGCGTGTGCGAGGGCTTCATCCTATTTGTCCTCCCACTCTTGGTGCTCTGCCTCATGTGTAGAGGCCACTGCCTCCACTGTTGCACAACGCAAGTACTAATCTCGTCTGTCTCTGCACTTTGACATTCCATGTGGGGAGACCTCTGATAGCATCATGGGTTTAGAGGCTTGTGGTCCCCCATGCCTGCTCTGCCTGCTAGAGTACGTCATCGCAGGTTCAGTCCTCAAGACCCCCATAAGGGCTGAAATGGAGGGCCCAAGCGGGGAAACCCCCAAAAGGGGGAGGGGGGGGGGGGGGGGGGGGAACCTCGGCTCCACCTGAGGCCGCACCCCCACTGCCCCCTGCCATAGGGCCAGGATAAGCCTAGAGTGGTGGCCTCGCTTCTGCTATTGCAGTGCTGCTAGAAAAAATTGGGGACCAAGGGAAGGATCTGCTAGGGTCCCTATTTAACGTGCTGCCCAATCCCCAAGAAGTTGGGGTTTGGGCTGTATGGGGGGAGCTTCCCCTACTTGGTGGATGGGTCTTTATTGTGAGGGGGATCACGATGCCACCCATGTTGGAGGTTACCGAGGGATGTGCCGAATCAAAAGGGGCATTCTCTATCTTGCTTGACTCTGGTAGGGTAGCGAGGCCACCAGGCCTTATGTCCTGGACTAAAAAGACACATGGAGATTGACTTGGGGGTCCAAACAACCCTCAAGGAGGTTTATAAAAAGCGTTCAAATGGTAGAACATGAGGATCCTCTCATGGAATTGCATGGAGTAGGGCACCCCCTCTAGAAGAAATACCCTCAAAGATATGATGCATAGAGAAAATTGTGATGTGGTTTGCCTATAGGAGACAAAGCTACAACAACAAGAATGTTAGTAGTTATGCTGGCCTGGCTAGTAGATAGTTTGTGGCCTGTTAGGGGAGGTCAGGGGACTTGCCCTCTCTTTCACACTAGCCTTTTGAGGCTATGGATGTATCCTCATGGAGTAGTACCATTTTCTTTCGATAGACTAGCATTTCCCTTACGAATTTCTACAGCACCCAAAGATGGGAGGAAAGGTTGAGGTAGCTGTAAAGGATTGCTTCCCTAATCTTGGATAGGAGGCATTGGATTTTAGTAGGGATTTCAACCAGTAGCTCTACAGGTGGGAGAAGTCAAACGAAGGGACCCAAGAACCTCCTAGTGGTCTACACGTTTTATAGTTTCTGGCATTTCATGACCTGGTTGATATGGATATCAAAGCTTGTCACTTCACGTGGAGCAATTGAAGAAAGGGCAGGGGCTAGGTCATGACAAAGATTAATTGCATGTGGATCAACTCAAATCTCCTGATGAACAAGGGGATGTATGTTCATGGAAAAGAGCAATTGACTTCAAATCATTGATTGATTCTATGCTAGGTGGGAGATCTGGTTTTAGGAAGGCCTATGTCATTCCATTTTGAATGGTTTTGGATTGCTAAGCCATGGCTATGCCCGATGGTGGAAGGGATTAGGAAGAACTACTCGTCATGGGTTGACCCTAGGGAGTTTCTCAAGTGGGGGTTACACCTGCTCAAACAGGAGATAAGGGCATTCAGGGTAGAAGATAAGCTTTCCTTCAAATCCAATAGAGGAAGGTTGTTGCAACGTCTGTCAGAGATGCAATTGGACCAAGAGCTAGTTTAGGGCTTGGGTGATGTTGAATGTGAGGTGTTGGCAGAGCTATAGACCCTAGACACGGAGGAGGAAAATTAACTGGAAACAGAAGGGGCAAGCTCATTGGCTCAAGGAGGGGGACAGGGACACTTGTTTTTTCTTTGCAACTGCTAACTTAGTGGGTCTTTCCAAAAAGACCCGTTGTTTGACTTTCTAGGGGAAGACAGTGGCTAGCAGTCAGGAGATCGCCTAGGCCATGATGGATTATTGGTCAAGCATCTGGCAGTGCAAGGAGGTGGCACGTCTATTGATTCACATTGACTCAGTGTTGGATGAGGAGGACAACTGGTGGTTGCTGGAACTGTTTACTTGGAAGGAGCTTGATAGGTCTCTTGTTTGATGAAGGTTGGGAAGGTGTCGAAGCCTGATGGTTGACCTGTGGAATTCTTTAAGGCTTTCGTTGATGTTCTGGGGGAAAAATCTCTTGGATGCCTTCAATGTTATGCTGAGTTGGCAATAGGTTCGCAGGGAAATAAATTGCTCTTGACTGGTCCTCATTCCTAAGACTGCCAACTCCACAGATCCTTCTCAGTTCAAGCCTATTGAGATGTGCAATACACTCCTTTGCCTATTCACTAAGCTGTTGGTGGCTCGGTCGGGGCCTTTGATGACTCACTTGGTGGGGTTGTAGAGAGGGTTTTATTAAAGGTAGGTTCATTCAAAAATAGGTTGTCCTGGTGCAGGAGATGTTGCTTTCCTTACAGGTGACCAAATACCCAAGTATGTGTCTTAAGCTGGATATTACTAAAGCCTATGACACTGTGTGCTGGCAATCTCTTAAAGAAATTACTAAAGCCTATGACACTGTGCTGGAAATCTCTTAAAGAAATCATGTTGCAGAAGGGATTCCACCCAAACTTTGTTAATCTATGCATGTACATCTAGACGTTGGGGGCCTTTTCTTTGGATTTAGAGGGGAGATTATGGGGGTTTTCATCCCCGAGCAAGGGTTTAAGACAAGGGGACCCTCTTTTCCCATACCTTTGTATTCTGGTAATGGACACCTTGCAGACCTATTGCAAGCTAGAGGGGGTTAGAGGTTTGCAAATCGTTGGGGTCAGTTGTCTAGTGCTACACTATACAAACAATACCATTTTATTTTCTTAGGCTGCTGTCTCCTAAGCAATGGCAATAAATAGGGCACTGCAAAGAATGGTGGAGGAGATTGGCTTAGAAATCAATAGGGGTAAATCTGTGGTACACCTACTCAACATGAATGCTTGGGTGAAGGGGTTAATTGTGCAAAGTTTAGGCATCCTGTTGTGCACCAAGCAGGACACTTACCTTGGCCTACCTCTCTATGACTATTATTGGAGGCATGCATGGACTGGCCTCCTCTAGGGACTGCAGAAACAGATTGATCATTGGATGGCACAGTTTTTGACTCACTAGGAAGGCTTTGTTGGCTATGTTGGTGCTTTCAGCTATGGCTTGCTATGCAGCTTTGATGGCCTCTCCCCTTGGAGATATCATACAGAAAGTTGATCAGTTAATAAGGAATTTTACTTGGTCAGGGGGGTGAAGGGGGAGATTGCATGCATCTTGTAAGCTGGAATCCTCAGACTAGGGGCTCATACATAAGATCCAATTATCAACCAGATAAATCTAGAAAGAACAAAAAAATTTTCTTATTCAGTTTCAGTTTCACTATTCAAGAAGTCTGAAACTTTCAAGCCAATATCTTCTATTTTAAAAAATAATATTGTTGAATATAACTGTCAGAATGTGGGTCATTAACAACAACAGGTTACAACACAATTTCTCTAGAAATTCTTGTGACAGTGACCTAAAACTAGCATTGTTAAAATAAACTGATTTAAAAATTCATATTTAGAAAGATAGGCACTTTTACAGTCAAGCCTACTAAGGTCATGGTTGGGTTCCAAGACAAGCAATACTAGAAAGTTGTTAATTATCAGTGAAATGTGCGTGTTAAAGGGCATCACAAACAGGCTCATAAAGTTTTATAGTGGTACTAGAGACAATTGGCAGCAATTCCAGAAACAAATACTGGCAACAAAATTTTGCAAAACCATAACCAACAATTAGCAATTCTGTAAAAACAAGTATTACTAGCAACATTTTGCAAAGCCACATGCGACATTCTACAATTTCATGGAAAGAACCTCTCTACCCTTACTAATGCCTGGTGGCTAATCAGATCTCCTAGTGTAGGAATGACTTCAATGAACCTCCAAATGCTATTAGAATTTTTTTCCCTACTATTGTTCGCTTTACTTTACATCTTAAATATGAGCTGCATTGACACAAACAAACTACTAAAGTTGTTATGGGAAACGTAACTTTCATAAACGTTGATCAAAGCTCATAGAGAACATATATTTTCTCTTTACCACATTGAAAGAATGAAACAGACAAACAAAATCGTACAATCATAGATGAAGGTAGATATCTTATTAAGAAAGTTTTAAATGAATCCCAAAATCAGTACTTGTATCAAACAAGGCACACCAACCCAAGGCAGCAAACCAAGTTAGAGAACATGATCTTATGCAAAGCTCAAATGGTATGTTAGTTGCACATTATGGTTGACATACAAATGAATGTTCGAATACCAATTTTATAAAAATAATTAAGCTAAAAACATCATTATCTAGCTATTTGGATAACATGTAGGATACTATAATGAGGAGCAATTTTTTTACCATTTCTAACAATTTTAATCTAAAATAAGTTCCTACAAATATTCTTAAGAAGTACAAAATTAGTTTCTACAGAATAACACATTAAATTTGGAATGCCTTTTAAACATTATTTTTAAAGAATAGTGCATACAAGTGATGACAAAAACAAAATTGAAGAAAAAAACATACAAAATTAGGGCCATATTCCATGACAGTTTTCTAATACCATGGGAATGCAAGATGTTAAATGCTCTGTAAAATGAGATCTAACGGTCTATGATGTGATTAAAATCACGCTTAAAGGAACACACTATATAATTATTAATTTTTCTTGGAAGGGAAGGTTAAGTTTTCATATTAAGCAAGTACTATAACTTAGAACAAACAACTAGAACCTTCCAATTCTGTACTAATTATATATAACAAAGAGTCAACAGTCAACATTTATCCTTTTCTATCTCAAATTTTCAAAAGGGAGTTACACTAGTTTACCTATATAATATATATCTATAATGTGGTGAAGAGAATCTTTTCTCTTTATGAAACATTGGCTGGATTGATTCTGGAAAAAATTTGTATAATATAGGATGAAAATTTTGGGAAATATGATTTACACATAATTGGATCCCTTGAGGGTTATGGATGAAATATAATTTAGTGTTATAGGAATGGGACCTCTAGAAGTTTATGAAAATTCAACAAAAATTAAAGAACCAGCTCAAGGATGGAGTGGAGCATAGAGATGCAGGAAGGCAATTAAGAAAACTAACAGAAAGTTGGCAAGTGAAATGGGGTACAAAGCCAGAAGTGGATGGTGAGATGTGAAAGGACAGGCTATCAATCTAGGAGGTAGGGTGGGAGGAGTAGGACTATTCACAAGAACGAGGTTTCATGAGAAGAGCAAGACAAGGGCTTGTATGAGTGGCTTGAATAGGATGTATAGTGAGGCTAATAAACCTCATGGATGACATGAGGAGGTGGGTCACAAGTTCATGTGCGAAGAGGAAGGGTCACTGTAGATGGTGGTGGTGGATCTGGTTGGTAGGGAGTTTGGACCCTATGCTAGGCAGCATTCAAGAGGTGGTGTTGGAATGTGGTATGTTGTCGATTAGGGTTGCAGATTTGCTTATTGTGGAGGGAGATGACTCTCTTGCAAAGTTCTTAATTGGCAAGTTCGTCTTGTCCAGACCTCATCTACAACTTGAGCAATTGGTATAGTGGACAGCTACCACTTGGAAGGTCCTTGTTGAAATCAGAGCTGACTGTGGACATGTTGCTTTTTGCCTTTTCTAAAGACTTTGACTTATTGGAGCTAGAGGTCTTGCTTGACTTATTGGCATATGGACGTTAATAAAAATCCTGATTTGTTTGATTCTGCACCAATCGAGATCAGGGTGCACGACCTCTCTTGAGAGGCCTAGTTTAGCAAATTCTTTCAAACCTTTGTATGGTTCTTTGGGAACTTTATTTCATTGGACAAATATACGACATCTACAAGTTGAATAGGATTTGCCCACTTTTATGTGTGGAGGAGTCTCAAGGTTGTGGATTTGGTTTTGAAGATTTAGGTGGTGATAGCCATGGGTGCAGAAACCTTAAGGGTGAAATTTAAGAATGTGCTTGTCCCACAAACAAGAAAAGGTGCTTCTTTAGCATTGTGTCAGATACAAGAAAAAGTGTTTGCACAGCCCTTGTTAGAGGGTTGCCAGTTCTGTGGAAATAGAATCAGCATAGAAAAAGTGTTTGCACAGCCCTTGTTAGAAAGTTGTGAGGGGAACATGAGGTTCCAAACCAGATGAATAGAGAGACCCACCAGAAGCAGAAGAGTACTTCTTAGGCTTTTGTTGCAATTCAGAGATCGAAGTCAGAGCCAATCCTGAAGGGACCTTTGAATAAGAAGATGATTTGGATGGGCACTAATTGGTTTTAGATCTTATCAAAGATGACTAATGATGGGGCCTTTAAACTGGTGGTTTCAATGATGTCCTTCCCAATTTCTTAGATTGTTGTAATTGGGATGCTGGGGTAAGTTTTATGGCCCCAAGTAGGCCAAATGTTGAGGAACCACCTTGGATTCCACAATCCAGAACCACTCAAAATTCTAAAACTGAAAAACAAAGAATGTTTCTATGAGATGGATAGCTGATGTAGGACCCCTAATAACCACCCTCTAAAAATTCAGTATCAAATTTTTCTCCAATCCTCTTAGAACATGGAGCTATACTTATACTAGCAACTAATAAGGATACGACTCATATAATAATGGGTTGATTATAGGGCCCTATGTATCTCCTTCCCTCATCAGACATAACAAGTTGTTGATTATAGGGCCTATGTATCTCCTTCCTGAAAAATAAAAATGTTTGGTTGGCTTTTGACAAAAAATGCTACTTCCACTTGTGTGTTTCAAACTCAGCACAACCTCCCCATTCAAGAGTGCTACACTCTGCACTCATATGGTGTTTCCAAGATGGCAGACCACCTTATTTACTCTTTTTAATATAACCAACAAGTCTGGGCATCAGTGGGTATCTCTTTAATAGGGGATTCTGACCTTAAAGATGAAGCGTTTTTTAGGTGATGGAGGCGAGAACACACATGCTTCAGGGGATTCTGATTACTCTTTCTTGTGATGTATGAAGTTGGCTAGGAGGGTGAATCTATCAAAATTGTTCCTAGCTTCCCTCAAGAGGTGTAGATGGGGGCATTGTTCAGGGTTGATCTTGGCCCTCTAGGTTGCTACTACACCTACAAGGCCTAGGACAATGCAGCCACAACACTGTTTAGGGTTTTCTATGATTGAAAGTGCTCCCTCCAAGAGGGTGTGTTGTCGTCCTCTATCCCTATGGAGGTGGGGAACAATCTTCGCTGTGATAGGAAGGAGCAAGTGGCAGACAATAATGGCTCCAAAAGGCAAGAATCAATGACTAAACATTAAGATTGGTTCAAGCAATACCTACACTGTGATAGGAAGGAGCAAGTGGCAGACAATAATGGTTCCAAAAGGCAAGAATCAATGACTAAACATTAAGATTGGTTCAAGCAATACCTACAGTAGACAAAAGACACTATTAGGAAGGAGCTGGAGGTCAAGTTTGCTAGTGAGCTTAGTAAGGCCATTGTGGAGGTTGAGACCAGGCTTAGAGCTGAGGAGCTGGCTAGGTGGGCTAAGGAGCAGTCTAGATGGGTGTAAGAGAGGTTGCACAACTATTTCTCTTGCTTGATTATTTTTTCGTTGTTTTCAATTTGAGTTTAACAAAATTTGAATGGATGGAATAATGGGACATTTTTTCTAAGCATCAAACACCCATGATAGGAAATTTCAAATTTATATAATATTACTTCTAGAAATATTTACGAAACACCCTCATATGTTTGTTTGAATTAAGGGTTTTCCTAAACAAATCTTTATTTTATTTTGATGCTTGATGACAATGTAGTAGACCCTTTCTTTTATTTTATTTTATTATTTGGAATGTGAGGTGCTAGAACCCAAAAGAATTTGACTATAGGTACACCTCAAGACATATAAGGAACATAATACATTAGAAGAACTATGAAGGGCTATAAGGATGCCACAAGTATGACTTGAATTAGCAACATCTCATTTACAAATCCTTTTCAGATAATGAGTAACTCCCTTGAGCCACCTTTCATTAGCTTGTAGTAGAACATATTGAACATGCAATGATAAAGAAAGCAGATTTATCTTCAATGTTGAAACAGTGGCAAGTAATGAAATTGCTTGCTGGATGACAAACGATCAATTAAATAAAACCAATTAATCTAATGCTCATACTTATGCTAGCTCTTAAGTTGCATCTCAATGAGTCACATGTTCTAATAGTTGATTTATTTCCTACTCCATAGAGTTGAATCATAAAATAACAAAAAAGAATGGAACAAGAAGTAAAAACATTATTTAAGATGAGAAGAGGAAATAATACATGATTTTTAACTATCTGAAACTAAGCTATATGAAAATACGTTAATCAACAAAAAATGGTGAACATAAAACTTCTACTTGATTTAAAATGAAAGAGTGGTGTTATTCCGGCTTTTCTACTTGTTCTGTAAGCAAAAACTTATAAATCCATTGAACCGAAATACATAGCTATCTGGTTGAGTTGTAGAATTTATTCTAATGCATTTTCAAAGAAAATTGCAGAAGAAAGTAGTTAAAAAGATAGCATGTCAAAACAAACGGTGAATTGGTGTTCACAATCTGCAACAATATGAATGGTATCTCCATATGGGTATGAATCGAACAAGTGAAACAACGAACATAGTAGCAGAATCCTAACATGGAACAAAGTAGTGTTCTTCTATACTCTCTTCTCCCGGAAGTCTCCAAATTGTCCGTAAAGTTCTGTCAAGACTAGGCAATGCTGTCTCTTTGTAGAGTGCCTAAGCATGCATCCATCCTCAATAGTAAATCTTAGCCGTTGATTAAAATTTTTTGTTTTAATGCAACTCTCGAATTATAATCCATCTTCCAACCAATATGATAGTACATAAAAAGAAAAATGGGCTTATCCACAACATTATGTAAATGTAAAACTAACTTCCATCTCTAAGATTTGTCAGAATCCCATGAGCACTAGCTGCACAAGTGTATATTATTCTCACAAAGTACCAATTTTCCAATCAATAGGTCAAAATGGTAAAATGTTTACCAGTGATGTGTTTTGATCAGATAAGCCTGAGTAATAATCACCGGTCACACACAACCGCAGTGTCATTTTGAAGCACAAACAAAGGAAAAATTTTTAAAAGAGAAAGACTTGTTAAAAAAATTTCGTTTCCCTTTGGATATGTATGTCACTTTGTTCTTACCAGCTGTCATATATGCACATAGCTATTATAACAACATATATCATTTCTAGGGACATCGTTCCTCACTGCACGTTAGAATGCCTTAAAACTTAGAGCTTAACTTTTAATTGTACGTGTTACGCTTTCATTATTCACATAATGATTGCTGTACTGCTAAGCTTGTTTCTTAATGGATTTTCTCTCAAGAAAAGGGCGGGAAGCTGTATTATGTACAAAAGGCGGTACAAAATGTTGGGAGACCAGAGTTTTGGTTTATTTTATTTTATTTTGTGTGGGCGCGGCGCTGAGATTAAATAAGAGACATGAGGAGAGACAGTAATAACAAACCAGATAATAGCCACACGGCCCACAAAACTCTGAGAGCTGACAACAAAAATCTTTGAGGTAGTAACAGAAACGACAACTCATCATCTTGGCGGAGAAGGGACTTGTAACTGCAAACCAGTCTTTTTCTCCATGTGCACACTAATAGCCTCAAATCTGATATGGTAACGTTAGAGGCTTCCTGAAATCTCTAAAATTCCCTTTGGCAGTCTTCATTTTGCTGAGGCGTAAGAACAGAGAAGGACTTTGTTAGCCTGCAAGGTAAAGCCCTGTCGCCTGACAAATCCCTTGAGCCTACCCTTGGAGGGCCTCCCTCCTTTGAATCCCTAGTTCAACATACGGACACCTGCCAAATGTAACCATGGTGTGATGGTGATTTCCAAGTTAAGTTATCAAGGAAGTGTTGGTGTTGCTGAACATCCCCTTACTCCTGTTCGTCGTCTTGAGTTTTTCTTTCTTGCCTATTACTGCTGGGCCTCCTGCCAACCAAATGCTCTTCCTCCTCCTCCTCCTGCTGATGGACCTGCAAAAAAATCTCCTTCCTGAATCATTCCTCAATCGTTAACCAAGACAATTATCCCTATAAACCCAATCAAGGGGAGGGGAGGGAATTCAGCGCTATGGGGTTTTAGTCTAGGGAGGGCTCATCAAAAGTTCAGTAGTCCTAAGGAATGGTGATAATGACGGCTGGACAAGGCCAAGCTATGGTTCATGCTCCATCTAAGGGGGCCCCTCTTGGAAGCAGACAGTGACAGGACTTCCAAAGGCCTTCGGCAGTCTGCCAGAGGGCAAGGTCTTGTAATGCTTCGGGAAAATTAATGAAGAAGATTCTTTCCATATTTGCAAATTAGATTGCATCTTTTAAAAGTTGCCAAAGATAGGATGATCCGTTATTAAATACCACATAGGCCCCTAGTTACCTTTTATACTAAGCTTGCTCTAATATTTTCAAGTTTTTAATAATTTATCCCCTGTTTACTAGCTCCATTTTTATTTATACAGGATGTCTATAAGATATTGAAATGCTTTAATCTCTAAAACCTTGATTAGCTTTAAAGATAGCATTTCCGTTGACCGTCAATATTAATCTTGCTACATTTCAGTTTCATCGAATTTGGGGACAACTTATGAAAACTGGCTACCAAAATTCACGCTTTGCGCATCAGGTAAGTAACATCTTTAATGTCCAGAATACATAGATAGTCATCGTATTCAAGGAATAACTTGGAGCTAAAATTTTTCCAGATTGAGAGATTTGCATGCCTGTACACATCCCAAGTTTCAAATTTGTGTTACTATTCTCCAGATGTGCGTTTCAGAACAAGCGAAGATTTCATGCCTCATGAGTTTAATAGTCTGGAACTTTGATTATGGTTGTCGAAACTTAAAATGTAGATATTAATTTTCATTCACGTTTTCTTTACCATTCCCTTCTGCCACTGAATAGTTATCAGCCAGATCGCTTTTCATGCAATCATGTTAAATTTCAGTTCATTCAAAATGCAATATCCTTCAATTCTTTTTATTCAGAATTGTTACTTGTAATAGTTTCACATTTCATTACTGAGCTTGTTGATAAATCCTCTTATTTGTTGCTGAAAAGTAACATCAATGCAGCTTTGACATAATCACTGAGATCAGATTTTAAGTGAACAGTTGCTCGTTGAAGTTTAAATATGTTAATATGAGTATTTCTACCTGACTTGCAGCCTTGTATTAACCACTTTTATCACTTGATATTGTAGCAATTGCTGTAACTGCATATTTTTTGTCGAGAGAGCATCTTTCTACATGGTTCTTTTCCCTTTGAAACATGTGGAGAATTATAATCTTTAAGTGAAGGTAAGCCTTAAAATTTAATTTAAGATCATAATGCTCTAAAGGGCTATTTGGAGTGATGCTAATCTTATTGTTTCTTAAGTTGAAAAATAGGGTTCAAGAGTGTAACTATGAACTCTACTTCACAAATTGAGCATTGAACCTCCTATAGTATATGTGATTTTAATAACTATTTTATATATTGTAAGTGATAAATCATGTGGACTTGAACTTGTTTTGAAGCTTATTACATTTTGAGATATGCCTAATGTTTCTAAGTTAATATGAAAATTTTTGATGAACTAATTAAGGAAATTTACTATTTATTCATAAATTTTTCTAATTAATTATTGTTTTAAGATAAAAAATATATTTTTATCAACAAATGAGAATAGGAAATTTCAACATTATTTTAGAATAATACTTTGAAATTAATGAAAAGTAAATCTAGTCTATTTTGATCTCTTAGATTTTTAAATTTATTGTATAATTTAATTAATAAAATTACATAAAAAATTCAAAGTTCTTGGATTGTCGTCAAATTTGATTGACAACTTAATTTTACTTGTAGAGTATGGACGTATAATCAATTTCTTGATTGAGTCTCTTAAGTTTGACATTTTAATGTTAAACAATTAAAAAGGTACTTTATATGTGCATATTTTTCTATATTTGATCAAAATATTAATCCTTAACTAAGTATCCATAGCATGTTTGTACATATTTTAATAAGCTTGGTAGATATAAAACAATGTAAAAATTTTAGTATAAATATGCACCTACTAGTTGCGTTTATGGCAATCTAGATTTCAGTAGTAATGAAGCTCTTGTATTTTTTCCATTTGAAAGTTAGAATTTTTTCTTAGGTGCTCGTAGTAGGAGTCATTGAGTGTACAGATTTTTATTTGAGCATTGTGGTACTTAAGCATGATAGTGTGTGCAACAATAAAGATGAACTTTCTGATAAATTTTGTAGCACTTTGGATAGATTAGCTATTTCATTTATGTATTCAATGTTTTTATTATTTGTTAAATGTTTTTAATTATTTTGCAAATATTTTCCAGCAATTGAGTTAACGAAGCAATTAAGCTAGATAGATTGAATACATAAGTATGACTGCTTTGAGTGTAACACATATTCACCTAGTAATCTCAGTAGCGTTATTGCTTGGTATGCCCAATAGCGTAGCGCTTGGTTGCCTAGCAGCGGATATGTGGGTTCAGAACATGTATGGAAACTAGAAACAGATACTTATGTTAAGATTAGTTAAATGTTAGTAAATTAGTTAATTTAGATTAGTTAATGAAATTACTTTTATCTATATTTGAGCACTGATCTATAAAACATAAAAATGATAAAAATCAAATGCCTTAGTTACACTTAACCATACCAATGAATGTCACAAGTGTAATTGGGAAGACAACAATTGACCTTAAGGTTAGGTTCACTTCTTAAAGGGCTAGTGCACTAGAAATAATAAAGTTCACGGAATTTGACCAAATTGCACGTAAATGCTTTATGATTCATATGGTTGGACGTAGGGGTACCTTGTCACTCATGTATAGCAGAAAAGCATATGGTATAGTAGTAGTTGACTACGTGACAGAGAGATGATCGCTTGCGTGGAACGTTCTCAATAGTGGATTCAACCATTGGAACCTTTCGACATATGGGGCATTGACTTCATGGGTTCCATCACATACATGTTTAACGTGAAAGCACATATTATAGTAGTAGTTGATTATTGCACAACATAGGCAGAAGTAGCAACCGTTATTGACTGTACATCATCCATTGTTGTCAAATTTATACAATAAAATATCGTGAATAGGTTTGGGATGCTACATTCACTAATTTCTGATAATGGAACTCATTTCACAGGTGTCACATTTAGGAAATCAATGCAACGCTTGGGGGTAAAACATAAATTAACATCACCTTACTACACCCAAGCTAATGGTCAAGCAGAGGTAGCTAACCAAGAGATAACAAAAATATTAGCATGAACCATTAGGAAATATAGGAAGGACTAGAGTGCAAAACTTAACGATGCTTTATGTGCTTATCGTTCAACTTGGAAACTTCCTATTGAATATTCTCCCTACGAGTTAGTGTACAAGAAACTTCCAATGCTCTCAATTCAATTCGAGCTCTATACACTCTTAACGACTTGTGATCTAAACCTTGACCTAAGTCTAGCATAGAAGAAAAGATTGATCAATCTGAACATGCTAGACGAAAATCACTTAGTGGCCCTATCTTTGAATGAGGTGAATAAGGCATTCAGTAAGCAACTTCATGACCTTAGAATCAGGAAAGTAAAACTTCAACCAAGAGATAAGGTTCTTTACTGGAACCCCACACATGTACCCCAAAAGACAAAATTTCAAACATTGTGAAAGGAACCTTATATAAGTGATCAAACCTTTTCCTCTAGGGCCATGTTGATCTACAAACATGATAGCCCAAATAAAAAGTAGTTGGTCCACATCCAACGAGTGAAGCTCTTCCTTGAATTGAGAAAGGCTGGTGCAATTACTGCCTCGACGGATGGACAACCACATTCTATTTTTTGGATCTCCTCCTTCCAACTCAGTCATGGGGGAGATGGCCATTCGTGTTGACCATTACCATGGCCTCTTAGTTTTTTTTACCTTTTTGTTTTTCATGTTTTTGATTTTACAAATTTTGATTTTTGGATTTTTCTAATTTTACACCATCTTTAATACCTTTAAACTTTCTTGATTATTTTACATTATTCTATATATTTTACTTTGTTTTGTTTTATTTAAGTATGATATTTTCTCATTTATGTTGTTGCTAATGATGAGTTGTTGTTGGTTGAATATCATAATATACGCCTTCCCCTTTCGACATATGGGGCATTAACTTCATTGGTCCTATCACATCCATGTCTAACGAGAAGGCGTATATTATAGTAGCAGTTGATTACTGTACAAAATGAGCAGAAGTAGTAGCCATTACTGATTGTACATCATCCACTATTGCTAAATTTATACAACAAAATATTGTGAATAGGTTTGGGGTGCAACATTTGCTAATTTCTAATAATGGAATTTATTTCATTGGTGCCACATTTAGAAAATTAATGCAATGCTTGGGAGTAGAACATAAATTAACAACACCTTACCAACCCCAAGCTAATGGTCAAGCAGAGTTAACCAACCAAGAGATTACAAAAATACTAACGCGAACCATTAGTAAATATAGGAAGGATTGGAGTACAAAACTTAATGATGCTCTTTGGGCTTATTATTCAATTTGGAAACTTCCTATTGGATATTCTCTCTATGATTTAGTGTACAGAAAACTTCTAATGCTCTTGATTCAATTCGAGCTTCGTACACTCTCAACAGCCTGTGATCTAAACCTTGACCTAAGTCTAGCATAGAAGGAAAGATTGATCAATTTGAATGTGCTAGACAAAAAATGTTTAGTGGCCATATCTTTGAATGAGGTGAACAAGGCATTTAGCAAGCAACATCATGATCTTAGAATCAGGAAAGTAAAACTTAAACCAAGAGATAAGGTTTTTTATTGGAACCCTACACATGTACCCCAAAAGAAAAAATTCCAAACATTGTGGAAGGGACCTTATATAATTGATCAAACCTTTTCCTTTGGGGCCATGTTAATCTACAAACCTGACAGCCCAAATAAAAGGTAGTTGGTCAACATCCAATAAGTGAAGCTCTTTCTTGAACCTAGATCGGCCAGTGCAATTACCACCTCAATGGATGGACAACCACATTCTATTTTTTGGATCTCCTCCTTCCAACTCAGTCATGGGGGAGATAGCTATTTGTGCTGACCATTACCATGACCTCTCAATTGTTCTACCTTTTTGTTTTCACATTTTTGATTTTACAAATTTTTGATTTTCAAATTTTTTTAATTTTACACCATCTTTAGTACCTTTAAACTTTCTTGATTATTTTACACTTTCTTATATATTTTACTTTATTTTTCTTTTTTTTTGTTTAAGTGTGATATTTTCTCATTTTTGCTAATAAATTTGCTTTATTTTCACAGGACACAATGCTATTGTTGTTGTTTACTAATGATAGCTTGTGCTTAATGTGTGACTGTTAATGTCTAGTTTCTATTTTTGAATTCTAATGTCTGATGACTTTGACATCTTTTATTTTTCCTGGAACAGGGAGTCCATGCTATCTGTCCATCCAATGAACTCTATGGTTTTCCTTATTATGGGAATTTGAAGTCCCTTCCATTAAAAGAAACTTTTAATCGATCANCGTGTGACTGTTAATGTCTAGTTTCTATTTTTGAATTCTAATGTTTGATGACTTTGACATCTTTTATTTTTCCTGGAACACGGAGTCCATGCTATCTGTCCATCCAATGAACTCTATGGTTTTCCTTATTCTGGGAATTTGAAGTCCCTTCCATTAAAAGAAACTTTTATTCGATCAATAACCTTGGTAGTTTCAGAATTAGGAAGGATTCAATGGTTTGTAAAGGGTGTGACTTCAAGGGAACTCAATACTCTTTGTACTCTTCTTCTTACTTGAGTGCTTGAGTGATTTTACAGACTTTTTACCATTCCATACCACCCAGTGGAGGAAGTTAAAATAACGTTGTTGCATAGTGTGGTTTTCATTCAAAAAAAAAAGAGAGTGAATTCAAGGAACACCCTTTCAACACAAATAAGTCCTTGCACACCCCTTGGACAAATAAAAGGGGTATAAGCACTAGTTATGAGACTTGAACGACATGCACCTATGGCTGATGGTTCCCTCTAACTAAGGCCCTCTCTCTTACTTCCTACTTCTCTTTTCCTCTCTTTGTGGAACTGTGGTTGTTTTGTGAAAGCACTCTTATGTCTCGAGTGGGTGGATTGGTCTTAGAGTGGTGATGTAAAGTCATTGAAAGTGGATGGTTTTGGTCTGGACTAAAGATGGAACTTCTTGAGTCATTTTAACCACAAATTCCACAAGAGACTTCTTATGACCTCAATTTGGAACTCCATTCCACCTTCTCTATCATCCATCCATGTTGTCATAACTCACCTCATTGCTGGGTTTCATGTTATGCTCTATGTCTTAGTTTGATATGTTGGGATTCTTGAATGGAGTCTTTTAGGTTGGTTCTTAACTTGTCATGATCATTAAATTGACTATGGGGCCCATGGACTCCTCAGTTGAGGCTATGCAAGGGCAAAAAGGGCATGAACCTTCTATGGGGAGGACCCACTTGCATAGCTTTTGGCTTGATTAGTTACAGTTCCTTACCTTTGACATTGCTACAATCCTATATTTCGCATTTTCCATTGCATAAACCACTTAGTACTCCTTAGCCTTTTATTCTATTCATCCACTTAGTTAATTGTTCTCCATTTTTTCAAATTTATGAACTTTAATGCCCTCTTCTCATGATTTCATACTATTCTTGATCTTCTAAGCTTTCATTTGACCCCAATTTCATCAAAAAAATCCTTGTATTTTGAAAATTTGACCAAAGTCAATAGTTGCATTGAGAAGGCCTTGTTGACACAGCTAACCATGTTGACGAGGCCCTATTGATGAGGCCTCATCAACATAGTCCAAAAATACTATATATACCATCGCATAGTTAGGAATTTTTTGCAATTTACTCAAAACACAGGGAGTTTTTGCAATTTTTTAGAGCCCAAAACCTTCTAGAGTTCATAACTTCCCAATTGTTTGTCCAAATTACTCCGTTTGTCAATCTTACACTTACTAGAGGTAAGATCTTTATCATGGGGGCCATAAACCTTAAGGTTTTCGATGAAATTTTTGAAAATTTTTCTAACTTCCCCAAGGGTTAGTAACCTTAACAACATAAAAATATTAACTTTTTTGATAGTTAACCCTTCGAACAACCTCCAAGATGAATTATTTATAATAACACATAAAATAAATAATAATTGGATTAATTAAATCAGTCATAATCACAACTTAGCCAAGTGTAACTATCCTCAAGAGTTAAGGTATCCCAATTGTTTTAAGGTTATACAATGATTGCTAATCCATGGTCTTATTGTGATTATAGATGACACCCAAACAAAAACCTCTGTAGGAAGGAGAACCCTCACAACCATGAGAGAAGCAACGTAGAGCTAAAAGGGGCTAGCAAGAACAAGGCCAAGAACTACCAAAGGCAACCCATGTAATGGGATGTCTTCAGGAAGAGCCTGAAGTGGAATCTATCTGACAGATTGTAGACAAAGAAGTGCCAACCAAATAATCACAATGAGGAGAAGCACCTAGACCCCTGCCAAGGCTTGAGGTCACTCTGACTGAAGCCTGCCTAGACATCATCAAGTTTTGAGAAATCCAAAGATCAGTTCTTCAAGAGATAAACTTTGGATTATTTTTGGAGAAAGATCCATAAAATGTCAAGACACAATTACAAGCCTCTCCCATGTGGCCAGTCATCACGTCTAGTGGGGAATGGTACATGGGAGAGACCTATCTCTTCTAGAGTAGTTGAAGGCTAGGGTTCATTGTAAAAATCAAGGACATTCAAGTGTCCTACTTGGCGGAAGTTGTTACATAGGCACTGGGGTTGCCAAACGTTGGAACACAGTTGGTAGAGATATTAACAAAAGGTGATCCTAAGGCAAAAAGAAAATGGACCCAGTGATACTATAGGGTGGACCGTAAGGAGTATGGTACACTGGTGGAGCATATTTATTTCAAGATTGCAGCCTATCACCTCAATCCAACGGTGAGGCCAAGTAAGGTGACTACTTTCTCCACCCAAGCATGCGCCACTCTAAGCGGAAAATTTCCCGTTAACCTTCCATAGCTGATCTATTTGAAGATCAAGAAGTGCTTCAAGGAGAATGAATGTGGAATGAAGACTTTGCCCTTTCCATCTCTCATTAGGAAACTTTGCAAAAGGGCAGGCATTTTTCACTATTCTAACAATACCCTCAAGCATGCTTCCTTAGCCTCAAGGTCAGAAATAATGAAAGAAAAGATACCAATAACCACTCAAGAAGAGGACTTGCCACCACCACCACCCACTCAGGAGACAACACTAGAGGCTCATGCAATCCTTGAGCATCTACATCAAATCTGAGAATAGCTCTTGAGTAAACAAAAGCAACAAGCAGGAATGAGTGGGGTGGATCCATTTGTGTATCAACTAGAAATGAGTCACCTTAATGAGATGGCCCATATAGTTAGCTAGATGGAGAGGGGCGGTTCCATTTTCTCTACCCAAAGAATGCTTGAGACCTTTGAGGTTGGATCCCAATGCTTGAGAGGTAACGATGTCACTAGCAACATACCATCTATTCCTAGAAATCTTTGGGAATGCTACCACTTTCTCAATGAGGTTGGACGAAGGTGAAGAGGCAACTATCTTGGTGATGTAGCACCAAGGGCAGGAGACAATGGTAGAAGTGGTTGTTGATCATGTAGCAGAATCATTGAACACACCCATGGTGTATGTACTAGACATATCTGTACTTCAAGATGTATAGACATTCAGAGGCATGGTCAGTGGGAAATTGAATGCAACCCAACATGAATAGTTGTTGGAACGATTGGTAGGAACTAGGAAACCAACTCTAGACATCTTTGATCTTCTAGAGAACATCATTGCAACCTAGTTGGAGCTACTAAATTCAAGGGGTAGATGCATTATTTTGGAAGGGCAACTAGAAGTAACCCAAGAGTAAAATCAATGCTTGGTTGTAGAGGTTGATGAACTTTGTGCTTGATTTGTAGAATAAGAAATCCTTAGCCTGATAATGATAAGAGATGAAGCTATCAAAAAACTTCAAGAATGATTTCAAAAGGCTGAGAAGGAATTAGTAATGGCCATCTTCAAATAGTCTGTAGCAGAAGCTAAAACATATTTCATCAAAAAGGATTTGAATTAGATGTGCTAAGAGAATAAAGCATTGACCATGCAAAATCATTGCTTGCAAAATGTTGATGCTTAGAGAGATCAAATGTAAGAATTCATTCATCAATAGTAGGAGCAGCTTGCCAAAGTCAATACTAAATTGAGGAAATTGATCATGAAGAACCACAATCTATCTATGGAGGAGGTATGCACCTTGTGTCAAAATTCTACCATCGAGATCATTGCCTCAAAGAATGAAGCCCTCAAATTTGAGAAAGTGAAGAATCACCATAAGGACTAGGTTAGCTTGCTAAAGGAAGTTAATGAAAAACAAATCTAAATGGAAAAGGAAAAAATAAATGAAACCATCCAACAACTCTACCAAGGAAGAGAGATGTGGTAGCCCATCCTTGATGGGATTGATGCCTACAACAAAGCAGAGATTTGCTTAAAGGAGTTGCAAATCAAGGAAATGACAGAGTACATAGAGTTGGCCAATCTCCATTATGCAAACTTGGCAATGTTGATAGCTAGAAGACCATGGTTAGAATTGGAAAAATAGGTGCTAGCTCATATCTACTATATGAGGCCAAGTTCAACATCACAAGGACACCTAGCAAAACCTTGAGTCTGCTAACATTGAACTCGAAGTTCTCAAAGGGTGATTTAGAGATCAATGATCTATCACTGAGAACCTAGTTAGATGGATGAATGACTATCAAGAGCTAAAGAACACAATGAGAGTGTTCGACATTGAATGCAAATAGTTTGTTACCTAGTTTGTCAATGCCAAGGAGTTGTTTCTAGCAATCCCGTGTCCTTGGGATGTGCCTATTTCAACCCACATTAGGGAAGCTATGTGGATGGTTCCTAATCCTAGGAGTAAGGAAGAAAAAATGAAAGCACTAATAGATGCTTTCTGCCTCCTACTTGAAGTTGAAATAACAACAGGACAATTGCAACTAGCTCAACCACCACCAGTGCGTGAAGCCAGTGAAGGCCCCTTGGAGCCTCAAGAACCACCACCGCCTGGGACCATTTTATCTTCTCCAACAAGCTTCACACCATCAAGGAACATGTTGTATAATTTTTGAAGAGAATCATGGTGTTCAATTTTGTATCCTAAACACCTTCATTTTTTTGTAATGTGTTGATTTGTACACTCCATTTTTTGTCAAGTTAGTCAGTTTGTTTTGTGTGAAGAAAAGTTAGTCAATAATCCCATACCTTCCCAATTTTGTAATAGAACTTGAGGACAAGTTGTCATTTAGTCGTGGAGGTATGATGAATTGCATTAAGTTGGTTGTGTCAATGAGGCCTTGTCGATGTGACCTTGTCAATGAGGCCTAGTTGACGCATCCTACCATGCGTCGATGAGGCCCCATCAACATAGTGTTTATTTTCTTGATTTTTGGCTATAAACACACACTTGCAACCACATTTATGGCATAAGTAGATTTTAGTTATAGTGGAGCTCTTGCATTTTTTCCATTTGAAAGTTAGAATTTTTTTCTTGAGTGCCTGCAATAGGAGTCACTGAGTGTATGGATATTTATTCAAGCATTGTTATACCTGAGCATGATAGTGTGTGTAGCAATAAAGATGAGCTTTTTGATAAGTCTTGTAGCACTTTAGATAGATTACTTATTTTATTTATGCATTTAATGTTCTCAATTATTTATTAAATGTTTTCCATAAGTTATTAAATATTTTCTAGTTATTACATTAATGAAGCAATTAAGCTAGATAAATTACACACATAAGTATAGCTATTTCAAGTGTAACACATATTTGCTTGGTAATCCTAGTAGTGTTATTTCTTGGTACATCCAATAGCATAGCATTTGGTTGCCTAGTAGTGGATACGTGGGTTCAAGATGTGTACGAAAAGTGGGATCAAATTCTTATGATAGAATTAGTTAAATGCTATTTAATTTGTTAATTTAGATTAGTTAATCAAATTTCTTTTCTCTACATTTTGACCACCAAACTATAAAACATAAAATGATAAAATTTGGATGCCTCAGACACACTTAACCATACCAACGAATGTCATGAGTGTAATTGGGAAGACAATGATTGACCTTAAGATTAGATTCACTTCCTAAAGGACTAGTGCACCAAAAACAATAAATTCCAAAAAATTTGACCGAATCACGCGTGAATGCTTTGTGATTTGTATGGTTGGGCATAGGGGTACCTCGCTGCTCATCATAGTTACTATAGAAACATAGATTGGTTAGAAATACATGTATGTGGAACTGATGAATGATGAGGTACCCCTATGCTCAACCATACACATATGAGCATGTACGTGTGATCTAGTCAAACTCCATAGACGGACTAGTTTTGGCACCTAGATAGTTACACGGTGATCACAATTTGCTATCTTTCCACTTGGACTAGTATTTACTTTGTCACGTATGGTTTAGTCCAAAGTGAGGTGTATGATGTGATTTATAACACTAGACTACTCCTAGAGATGATGAGAAATAATCTTGATTTAGCTAATAAGCAATATGAAGTAAAATCTAAACTAGCCTAAGTGTAATGAGCATCCATACTTAATCATCCGCACACATCTTGGACCTCATGTACTACCTCTGGGATTACCAAGTGCATATTACTTAAGCACTACTAGATATGCTACTGGGTTACCAAGTAGTTACACTTAAATGTTCGTGATTAAGACGTACTCATTTTGCATTAATAATAGGAATAGTAAATAACAATAAGGAAATATTAACTAAGAAAATAATAAATAATATTTAACAATTAAACAATTAAAAACTAAGTGAATGCTGCAATGATGGAGTAATCTCGATCTTTAGTACCGATTGTGTGCATGTCCAAGTATGTCACACTCAAACAAAGGTTCCATACAATTACAAGCATTAGACTGTGGGCATGCACTTAGGAAAGAACTGAAAACTAATTGAAAACTAACAAAAATACTTAACCCTAAAACTTACTAACTAACTCCCCCTCCCGATGTGCCTGAGTGCTATATTTATAGGCCAACACAGGGATATTATATCCAAGCTGAGACATTGGATACCTGATATTGTGTACTCGATATCACGTACCTGATATCAAAGCCTGGCAAACCACGATTCATCATATCCCCATGATTGAATAAAAAATTGTCCTCAAGTCAAACAATGTGAGGAACAAGTTCATTTGATTACAAATAGTGGATAGGTATGGGATTATTGAATGACCATGGACTATTTCATGCCGTAGTGTGGGATTAAACAAAATTTGGACATAGACACAAAATACAAACTTGTGGGAACTCATGTGGTTCTTGATGGTGGTGGCTTCCCCATGGGTGCCTTTCCTTTGTCCTGTGCTCTAGGATTTTGAAATTGATACCTTTGAAGAAGCACATGAAGTTTCTCCTCTTTTTTTAAGAATCATGAGCCATCCATGCTGATTTTCCAATGTTTGATGGAGTTGGCACTTCCCACGAACATGGTAGCTATGGAAACACTTGATTGGCCTTAACATACCATGTCGCAAATAGCTATTGTTCCTCTTCATAGGCTTTGACCCTAACCTCTCCACCTTTTTCTTGGCCAGATTATGCAGTGACAGAGTTTCCTAATGGATGTTGAATGATTGTGCCTCCTTCTTTGCATGTTTTGCATGAGGTCTTTGGCCTCTACCTCCTCTTGGGTGTTTAGCTACACCTTGAGAAGATCCTCCTTGCTGTCCTCTTTTAGGGGTTATCGGTAATCACACAAGGACCGATTGTTAGTAAGGTTGTTTAAAGAAATTTGGTTATCTTATACCTTACTCATTACCTTTAATAAATGTTTAATTTTTTTCTTAGTGTGATTCTAGAGTTAGAAATTTTTTAAGGAAGTTGCCCTAAAATTTTAATGTTAGAATTGATTTGTTTAGGTGACACATAAAAGGACATGTAATGGTTCTGAGGAATGTTTGATAAAATGATGACAAAGGAAAGAATAGATTTGGCAAGGGAGTACTCAGAGGGTATAAAATGATGTGGTGGTGTGCAACAAGTACAAATTACAAAAGTCACAAAAGTGAATCCTCCCCAAAGCAGGTTCCAACCTATAATGCCCTTATGTAACCACACCTTAAAATGTCTGTAGGCACTAGAAGGGTTACATGTAATTTGCACTAGTGCAAAAAAAACATACATGGTAAATACCACCATAATGAGGTATGAATTCTATGCCACACAAGATACAAGTTAGAAGTACTTAGACTATGAGATGAGACAAATTACAGAAGGGATTGCAAAGATTGAGACATGAGGTAACTTATCCTAGGCACAATGAATCCTAAGTGTTGTGTATGATTAAAGTACCATTAGCATTTCACTTCAAGATCAAAATCATGCCCATACCTCTAATCAGTGACATCACATTATTTTATCCCAATGATAGACAACAATAAGAGCATCTTGACAGTAAGGCATATGATCACTTGGCATTTTGTGCAAGGGAGGAGTGATTCAAATTTTTTTGTGGCACATTTTTCTTGATCTTTTCTTTTCTGCTTCATTTCTTTTTTCCCTTGTTTTTCTTTTTCTCCCTTTTTTTCCTTATCTTTTTCTTCTTTTGGCTACTTTTTGCACTTTGTTTTTCACAAAAGTGATTCAGAGAAGCTACCAACCTCTAGGCATGAGTGCATTTCTTTCTAGTGGAACCCCCTAAAATAGCATTAACTTACTTTATTGAGTTCCTTTATCACAAATCTTACTCCCATTTTTCGTTAGATCTACAAGGATCTTAGTACAACCAAGCTGCATGATAGCACCCCTTTGATGTCACAGCCTTTCCATTCCCTCTTAGTTCATCACTCTTTTCTTTGGGCATAATGAATACAAAGTTACTTTAAGTTTTAATGAAAACAAGAATATCATTGTACCCAGAGTAGAACCTCTTATTAATAGAATGGGTGGGTGGATGTTGTGGGCTTACTATTCAAATAGTTAGTCCCTTGTGATTGGATAGCATAGAACAACACCTCAACTGATAGGTCACATGAGTATTTTATTCACAGATGAGATCACCCTCAAAAAGATAAAATAATAAATTGAAAGATGAAAAATTAGGAAATAAAAAATTGTAAAACCAAAGAAAAAGAAAAACATTTACTAATTTTGCTTGTTAGAATGGGGGGTGTCCTCCATGACTAAACCTTTGGTTATGACGAGAATTAATAAATGGAGAGTTTGGATCCATGCATATTGGAACTATTGGGATATGGTCATATCTAAACCATTGGGTGTCTTTTGGTGTGGTGGCAAGAATGTACCCAAATTGGGGTTCACACACTTGATTATAGTAGGCATAATAGGGCAGATTATAAGATGTGGTCATGTGATAAGTGGCTGACCCACTATGGCACCCGTGACCATAAGATGATATGCAAGGATTGATATGTCTCCTCACATTGTATAAGCATTAGGCTCTTAGTGGCCAGCAGGGGTTCATCATCACTAAGTAGGTTATGAGTTTTTGAGTTGGGACGATGTTGTCTTTGTTCATTTTGGCGTTCCTGACTTTGCTCGTGGTTTGATTTTTATTTCTACGTTGACCCCTTAAGAGATGGTCATCCATGTCATGGCCTGACGTTGAAGGAGCAGAGGAAGAGAAAGAATTGGAAGACTCATCAT
The DNA here is from genome assembly GCA_015680685.1 of Gnetum montanum. Lineage (NCBI taxonomy): Eukaryota > Viridiplantae > Streptophyta > Gnetopsida > Gnetales > Gnetaceae > Gnetum > Gnetum montanum. The sequence goes on from MNCI01017638.1 coordinate 339,351, forward strand.
GACTTTTGTAAGTCTTCAAATCATCCCCAGATAAACTTTTGTTAGCCATTGAGAAGGTCCTAGGCCTTACGGCCCCCCTCATTCTATGGGATGTCCCATCCTCACCAAAGGTGTCTGAGTTGGATGAAAAGAGTCCTTGAGTATTGTTGGGGTGTCCATGAACATATGAGACTCCTATGTAAGATTGAGTACTCCATACTTCTTTTCATCATACATTCTGTTGGTTTTCCAATGGATTGCCTCACTAAATGTTGCAATACCATTTTCTTGTAAGAAATACATTGGTGTGAATTGTGTGTGACTTAATTGAAGTAAATTTATTTTCTAAAAGATTTATCATTAATACTTTGTTATAGCAATCTTGTATGATATAAATAATCTAGATAACTAGCACTGTCCTCAGCAATGCTGCCAATGATGAGTAGCGAGGTGCCCCTACGCTCAACCATAAAAATATGAGCATGTACACGCGATCCAGTTGAACTTCATAGAGGGACTAGTTGTGGAACCTAGATAGTTACACGTTGATCGCAATTCATTGTCTTCCCACCTAGACTAGTATTTGCTTTGTCACATATGGTTTAGTCTAGAGTGAGATGTATGATGTGATTTCTAACACTAGACTACTCCTAGAGATGATGAGAAATAATCTTGATTAAACTAATAAGCAATATGAAGTAAAATATAAACTAGCCTAAGTGCGATGAGCATCCATCCTTAATCATTCGCACACATCTTGGACCTTTTGTACTACCTCTGGGGTTACCAAATGCATATTACTTAAGCACTACTAGATACACTACTGGGTTACCAAGTAGTTACACTTAAATGTTTGTGATTAAGATGTACTCATTTCGCATTAACAATAGGAATAGTAAATAACGATAAGGAAATATTAACTAAGAAAATAATAAATAATATTTAACAATTAAAAATTAAGTGAATGCTACAATGATAGAGTAATCTCAATCTTTATTGTTGATTGTGTGCATGTCCAAGTACATCATACTCGAACAAAGGTTCCATACAACTACAAGCATCACACCATGAGCATGCACAGGGGAAAGAACTGAAAACTGACAAAAAGACTTGATCCTAAAACTTACTAATTGACTCCTCCTCCCCATGCACTTGAGTGCTATATTTATAGGCCAACATAGGAATCATGATATTGTATCGATGCTGAGATATCGAGTACATGATATCATGTACTCAATATCACGTACCCAATATCGAGGCTTGGCAAATCATGATTTATCAGGAACAAAAATATCAAAAACTGTAAAATGGAAAACAAGAATCAAACTACATACCTAAAATGATAGCACGTGAAGAAAGAAACCTTTGCATGGCTAACATCTCTAAAACTGACTCCAATCCTAAGTAAAGTCGTAAATTAATGATGGTGATGATCAAGAACTTGGAAGGGAGGGATGAATAAGTTCTCAATTAAAATTGTACTTACCATACAAAAACACAAAATTTAACATGGTTCCCCCATTGGGTAATCCACACTTGAAGGGTATAGTTTGTGAATACCTCTAGATTTTGTTTCTAAATCAAATGTGGTTTGAAAGGCACCACACCTGAGCTCCACACCCTGTAGTTTTAATGATCCCATAACCTTTACAAAATTGAGCTCCACTTTGGAGTGTTTTGATGCTACAAAACCACTTAACCCCATAAGGTTCCAACAAGCTCAACATGGATGCCCTCTCAAAAGAAGCACATCAACCTCTTAGGGCAATCAAAAAAAAGAAAAAGATACAAGGAAAGAATGTAACTACAATTACAAGTCCTTTTTGTTCAAGTTCAATTTAACATATAACCAAGAAAATGATGTTATAATGAAGAACAAGAATACAAAAGCATCGATATGATAATAATTACTTTAATGTAAATAGTGCTTGCAAAATTCTCAAAAATTTGGTATCTTCTTATAGTCTTAGAGTTTTTGAAAACTCCTTGGAATTTGTGCAACAACTACCCAATGACTAATGTAGACCTCACCTTCGAAGTTGGGATGTCTACCTAAGAATGACCTCTAATCAGGAGAGATGCCTTGCTAAATAATGGGACATCTCCTATGCAACATCTTTGGGCAGAGGTATTCTTTTGAATAGAGATGTCTACTAGTTTTAGAAGAAGTCTCCTCAATTCTTTGTCTCTAGTTTTTTAGGATTCCTCTTGTCAATTTTTCTTTTTCTCAGTTCCTAGAGCATCTTCATTTGGTTTGTAGTGTTTAGTTTTAGTCCATGCTCACTCATGCCTTCATCTTAGCTCATAAAGTTTTGACTTTTTCATCTCATTTTAAATCTCATTTTCTTTGAGTTCTTAGTTCTCATTCAGAGTTCTTGTTTATATTCTATAAACACATCATCCACAACAAACACTCTATCTTCTCCATTTTCATTAAGGTTTTGACATACCAAAAGGTCAACAATCTTCCCCTTTTTGGTGATGTTCAAAACTTAAGAAAATGGAAGAGTAACTATAAATATTAAATAATAGTAAATAATGAAAATCCTTAAGATGTATAAACTCCAATGGTAGCGAAAGGGAATGGTAGAGGTAAAACATAATAACTCAAGCCAATAAAGAAAATGAGACTAGAGATTTTTACAACTATAAACAGTCCAACCTATCTATATATCATAAAGTTTACAATCATTATACATATAGTCACTCCATATAAAATATACATATGGTCCAAAAATTCTTCCCCTTTTTGAACATCACCCAAAAGGAGGGACCACCCAAGAAATCTATTCACTAATCTCTATGGCATCATCTGAGTCCTCATTTGAAGTATTTGTAGCACAAGAAGGTCTATAGGTCTTCTCCTCATCATCATCACTACTAGTACTAGAGCTAGAGACATGTTGCTCATCATCATCATTTGAAGGTAGCTAGACTGGAGCCCTCCATGGACAAAGCCTCACTTGAAATCAACATGAAGTTGATAAATCCCATTGGGATAGAGCTTGCTGAGAGGATGAGGAAGCATCCTTCCTTTGATAGGTGATAGGATCAGCTAGTCTTCATTGGGAAAAGGTCCTAAAGATGCTCTCCATGGCCCATTGCTCAAATGTCCTTAGAGCATCATCTTGATGATGTGAGATGGGTCCAAGCTACATGAGATTAGGAAGTTTCCCCTAGACACATACTGGAGGTTCATCATCCTCCTCTAAATTAGAGGCATTTCTCAAGTCATAGGCCTAGGAAGGCCCAGCTACTACTGAATGTCTTGATGGGGCTAGATAGTCCTCCTTACTATCTAAAATAAGAAGAGTGGTGGTCTCCTCAAACTATTGCCCATTTGGAGGAAAAGGTATCCCAACTACATCCATTCTGTTACAAAGGTAAGAGAGGTTCCTACCAGTCTATCCAACAACATGAGCAAAGGTCCTTAGCAACTTCTTTAGCGATGATGTCACCTATTCACTAGAAAATTTAGACCTTTTCAACTAAGGAGTGGCCTGAGATGTAGATCCCTTCTTTCTAGATTTTTGAGATCTAGTGCTGGGTTCTACTTCACCAACATGAGTGAAGCTTCTCTTTTTTAAATACTCACTAGATCTGGTACTTGATATGCCTTTTCTTAAAGATAAAAGGAAATAATATAGTAGATTGATTAGATGAGGATGCCCGCAGATTCTCTCCTTGGTGTATAGGTCCAACATGTCCTGGTAAAGTGTAACCCAAATCCAAGGGTTGCCCTATAATAAGGAAATATAGAACAAATGCTTGTGCTGGCAACAAAGAATTATAGCTTTCTCAGTTTACAATGATATTATATTTAAAAAATGAGAGAGAGAATGAAAGCATCTAGAGCCATTTGACTCCTATAAACTCTTCCACTACATGGAGATACTGACTCCCTAAATAAAGCATCATAAAATTCCTCTTATAAGATAAGAATCACACCATTCATGAAAATATCATTCATGGAATGAATGGTACTCTAAACACATCAACATTAGAAATTCAAAGAATAGCATTAACAACTTGAGTAGAGATATCAATTAGCAAACCCCCAACCATGGTAGCAAAAGCTCCAATAGAAGCATTTGTAATAACAATGTTGCTATAAAATTCTTTGATGAGAATTTTAGACACACAAACGTTCATTGAAATGAAAGAAATCTAATTCAAAACTTGGAAAAATCCTATTAGCTCCTTTTGCCAATGCTCTTAAAACATAGAGAATGTTTAGATATGATAGAAATGGGTTGAGTTACCTCAAACCAATGTTGGGCATCAAGAGAACTAAACTGAGGAGTGTCATTGTTTGCAACACTGGAGGAACCTCCTCTTCACTTCTTGCTCTTCCTTAGTGGTGACCTTGACATCGTGACCTTCTTGTGGACCATGGATTTGAAAGAAAAAGCATAAATTTCTATTGCTAATAAAGCCCTTGTCATCTCCCCCTAGTTGTCTATGCTAGAACATGGAAGAATGAATAAAAAATGAGGGTTTGGATTTACATAATTGCATTTAACAAGGGTGTTTTTATGAAAATATAAACATCTCCTTTGAGAGATAACTATGTCACACCTAAAAACAATAGATAGATGTCTCATTAAGGAAATAGACATATCTTTCATGTCAAGAAAAAACACAAGTAGACATCTCCTTTTAGAAGTAGATGTCTCTTCAACCATGAAGAAATTTCATGGGAGACATCTTTAAGAAGATATCTTATGAAGGTTGACATTTTCTATTCATCAAGAAAAGAGTTAGGGATGGCTGCCATGGATTATAGTTGTAAGAGCTATCCTAAACTTTAAAACTTACCTCTACTTACTTTTCTTGTTGAGGAATATGAATGTGCCTAAGGAGCTTAAGAGTGGGATCCACATTTTAAGGTACCTTCTCTTATGCACACTTCTCCTATTTCCAATGACTAGCTCCACTTTACAAATTGGTTAAATAGGCTTTTCTTGAAATCATCTATTTTTCTTTTGACCCTCCATATCTTTCTAACACTTTTGGCCATTTGAGTTACCCCCATTCTCTTGTTGTCTTGCATATATACCTTTATAGACACATTTGGGTAGGACCAAGAAGTTTTTTATTATGTCTAGGTGTTTATATGATAATGCTTCAAATCACAAGCCCATTGTTTATGTCCAAATCCATTACAGTAATAACATCTAATCTTTTTAAAGTTATTAAACCTTGAAGTTATTATTTGGCTAAATGTAGTGTCATTTTTTACCTTTATCTTTGAAGAGATTTCTTGTTCAGATATAATTTGTGGATATGCTTATTCTTGTTGACTGTAGCCTAGTCTACTTTTATCATTTAGACTTCTTCCTTGCCCAAGAACTATTCAAAGTGATTCTTTTTCTTTAAAAAGCCTTTCATTCACAAGTTTAACATCTTCAAGTTCTTCCTTTATCTACTCATAGGTGATGAGTGGC
>MNCI01017638.1:352027-363374 GCA_015680685.1 Gnetum montanum
TTTATGTGTGACTTTTTATAATTCTTATTTTCTGAAAGATATATCGTTAAGTCCTTTACAGTGACCTTGTATGATATAACTAATCTAGATAACTAGCACCATCCCTGGAAACGGCGCCAATGATGAGTGGCGAGGTACCCCTACACTCAACCATACGAATACGAGTGTTTCCCGCGTGATCTGGTCGAACTCCATAGATGGACTAGTTGTGGCACCTAGACAGTTATCCTTAGGTCGCAGTTCGCTGTCTTCCCATCTAGACTAGTATTGCATATGTCACATATGGTTTAGTCCAGATGAGGTGTATGATGTGTTTCCTAATTCTAACGCTACTCCTGAAGGCAGTGGAAAATAATACTAACTAAGCTAAGCCAGGAGAAAAAGGGTAAGAAAATCTAATCTAGCCTAAGTGCGACGAGCAACCGATTCCTTGATCAACCGTACACATCTTGGACTTCGTGCACGACTACCACTAGGACTACCATGTGTAGCTCCGAGGTACGCCACTGGGATTACCAAGCGTAGATCCCAAATACGCCACTAGGTTACCAAGCGTAGATCCTGGATACGCCACTGGGCTACCAAGTAGTCACACTTAAATGCTCGTAACCAAGTCGTACTCATTCCACTTCTAGGAGTTTAAGGGTAAGAGACTAATCACGATGAGTAACCGATTCCTTGCTTAGCCGTACACACCCGTGGGTGCTTGTAGCCAAGTTGTACTCACACCGTGCTACGAAAGCAATAAATAACAAATAAATAAACTAAGTGAATGCTGCAATGATGAAGTAATCTCAATCTTTATTACCGGTCATGTGCATGTCCAAGTATGGCACACTCAAATAAAGACATCGTACAATTACATTCACCACACTGCGGGCAGACACCGGAAACAATCTAACTCTGGAGGGATCAAACTGCCAGAGCTTCACTACTCTAAAACTAGGATCCCGAACAAGGGAGAGTTGCCTCTTATTTATAGATATGGCAGCGGATTGCGATATCTCATACACGATATCGTAGGGAAAGATGCGATATCACGTACGCGATATTGCGGGGGATGTGATATCGCGTGGGCTGCGATATCGCGTACACGATATTGTGGCCTATGCGAACCGCGTCTCATCAATAGGGCATGATTAGTTTTTTGTTCTCAGTTCTTACATTTGAGGTTTCTTTTGTGAGATCGACAACTTTCATATCCAATAAAGAGATATCTTGATCTTTGTTCTTTAGTTCTTTCTTTAATTTTATACAAAGATTTTGAAGAGATAAAATTTCACTACATAGAAGGTCATACCTTTCTTCTTTTGTTTCTATTTGATCATCATCATCTATGAGAGCCATACAGATGAGATGTGAATATATTAATAATCCTCTACCTCTTTTTTACCTTTCTCTCCATCATCCCAACTTGTATAGAAGTTAGTCTTCTTCATTTCCATGTCAGCCTTATTCTTTTGTTGTAACCTACTATTACTAGGACATTCAGAGGCCACATGACCTCTTCAACCACATACCTAACATTTTATTGAAAATGTATCAACATTAAAATTTGAAATTTTTTTACCTCTATCCTTTTCTTTGAATTTGAATTAGTTGAGTCTTGTTTGATTAACGCTTCTTTACTATCTTGCTAGAAGCCTTTAAACTCTTCTTGATAGAAGAGCTATTTAGTCTTCATTATTCATCTCTTTCTTAGCTAGTTCCTTTTCTTTGGATGTTCATGTTAGGATAATGGGCTTTTATTTTATTGATCCTTTGCTAATGAGTGATGAGGTACCTCTACGCTCAACCATATGAATACGAGCATTTCACGCACGATCTGGTCGAATTCCAAGGACTAAGTGCTTATGCACCCTTGTGGAACAAGGATGGGTTGGTTGATCATTATCTTCCCAAGCTTACCTGTATGTCATGATTGTATGGTTAAGTAAGCTTGAGAGATAGATTTTTATAGCTTTTATGTTTTTATGTCCTGCGCTAGTAGGGAAGGAGAGAGGTAACTAAGTGACTAATTTAACTTAACTACTCATTAACTAAGTTCTAACTAATCGTAACACCAGCATCCGTTCCCACTTTTCGTACACATCCTAAACTAGTGAAACATTACTGGGATTACCAAACTCTAATTGTTATTGGGTTACCAAGCATTGCACGCATGCTCGAAGTGGTCGTGCTTGTGTAATTTAATGATTTGCTTAATTGATCAAAATGAATTGTTGTGCTAATAACAAAAATGTAAAGTGCATAAAATAAAATGAAATAAAATAAATTCATAAGAAAATAAAATAAAAGAAATGCGTAAGAAAACAAATCTCAAGTGTTTCAAGGATGAATCAAAGAGCTCGTCTTTATTGTCGTCCATAAGGTCTGCTTAGGTACATAATGCTCAAAGAAAGATTCATCCATACTTAGACCTCCTATTGTGGGTACTTGGAAAATACTATAACTTTCAAATAGACTACAAGAGTTTTGCTATTTGACTGCTAAAAGAATTCTTCCCAATTGTTCGCGTGGGCACTGTATTTATAGACTTGGGAGCAACTACTCTAATAATTAGAGTAACCACTCTAATAATTAGAATAACTGCTAAAGTAACTAGTATGGAATTAACCAGTTAATTCTAACATGTATTAGAAATTTCTTAGGGATTTCCAGCTTTCCCCAGTTGATATTTTCAAGGTTAAGACTTGGACATTGGTGGTGGACTTGCTCTAATGCATTTATGCTATTGATGTAAGCACAAGTTAAACCCTTAGTTGGTTCCATGCATATGAGTGAACTACTTTCTTGATCAGCTGTCAACCACTAGGTGTCTTCCTGTCGTGTGGCTACTGCATACATGCATCTTTGTATATTAATTACTTGTGCACATTGATTGCATGCAGACAATGCTAAACTTTGCATAAACCATGACCTCTACACGCAATTACACCCTGTGTCACTATATCTGATGCATGGAACGTTTTTCTTCTCAATCTTTCTGAATGTATTTTCCTTTGATATTTTTAGGGAAAGATCACAAATTCCTAGGCATGTGTCGATGGTGCTTAGCCATGCTCTTCCCATTATGATTGGGAAGTCCCCCATACCATTGTTCACTTGAATCACCAGGAAGTCAGCTAGGTATGACCACCTACAAACAATGATAACAATGTCTTCCACTAGTCCCAATGGGACAGTGATGGACTGGTCGGCCAACTCTAGATAGATGTTGCTCTTTTTTAGTGGAGGTAGGTTCCAGGCCTTGTACATTTCTTGAGAAATCAAGTTGACACTAGAAGCTGAATCTAAAAGAGCCTTGCACAACACATTTCCAGCAATTTGTAAGTATATCAGAGGACTCCCAGGATTAGAGAATTTCTTGGGAAGGTGGCCAGCTTTAATCCAATTGGTGATGGCATGTGTTAGCATGATCGTATGCATTGAGTGTGGTGATTGGGTTGAAGGAGGCTTTGAAGTTTTGATTGATACTAAGGCATCTAAGGAATTAGCTGCTTGTGATTGCAAGGGCTTGGTTGGATTGTTGGTTTTAAAGAAAGGTCTTTTCTTCATGTGGTTGTTGGAACCAATAGTAGGTTGAGAGTTAACAGCCCTCGTTGTGTTATGTTGCTACAGCTAGGTAGGGATTTCACCTTGCATCACGAGAGCAGGTGGTAGTGGAGCTATTGGTGGAAGAGATGCAACTGGATGAGAAGGATGATATGCTTGCAAAATATCACATCTAGAAGAGGGAGTCCCATAATACTCTTAGGCTTGGTAGTGAGGTTAAGGAGTGACGTGACTAGTAGAGTCATGTGGGGAGATTGGTTGCTACATGTAATATCCATATGGGTCAGGTTACCGGTAAGGATATTATTGCCTTGGTGGTGGCATTCCCCATGATTATGGGTGTTGACACTATTGATATTGCTCAATTGGTTGTGGTGGAGTTCCACTGGGATAATATGTTAAGGGTTGGTGGAATTGCCTTGGGTTACCTTGAGGATAAGGTAACCTTTGGGGTGTTTGCCTTTTGTTTAATCATGGGTTGAGTGTATACACTCCAGACTCCTGCAGATGTGAGATTATAGGGCAACATCCCTTAGGATGGTCATATTCACATATCTCAAATTCACTATCATTGTCTATTTTCGAATCCACAACCTCTTTAATGATGGAAAGTTTGGCCTTACCATTGCTACGTGCATGTTCAACCTCTTTCTTTTTTCTTTTCTCACTACCTTACTCTCTAGACTCCTCTACTGTTTAAAGAACAATTTGAAATCTATTGTCTAGGGAATCCCACATTTGGTCTACCTTTGCCAAAACTTCTAATGTCATCTTTTGGATAGGAAAAGTTTTCCTATTCACCATCTCTTTGGGTGGTGACTCTTCTTCATCCTCACAAAATATTACTCCCCTCTTTCGAAGGCAAGGATCTTGGTTATACTCTTCCACACTTTCTCTCTTCCATAGCTCACCTTCTTCCTTAGAAACTTGCTCCAATAGTCTTTGAATTTGATGGGACCTAATCTTGGATAGTCTCCATTGGGCATAAGTCCCAAGGGTTCTTCTCATTTCATGCCCAAGATCATCCATGAGATGGCATAGCTAATCCCTTTGCGAACAACCATGGCCAGGAAAACGATGTAACAATGCATAGTATTGGCCCATGGTAGCATCCAAGGGTTCATGTCCTCCTTGTTTCTAGCCTTGGATTTGCTTTCATAGGTTAGACACTTGGGAGTATGTTTAGTACTTTTTATTAAATAGTTCTAACATAGTATTCCATCTATGAATAGATTCTGGTTCTAAGGACAGGTACCAGCTTTTTGCTTCTTTAACTAGTGTTCACGGGAATAACTTAAATTTTTGCCATTTGTTCTCTATGTTTGTAAGGTACACGCATCATGGAATGCTTGTAAATGATTCTAAGGATCAGCATTGTATCCCCCTTCAAATCATGGGATATTTTTCATATCTAAGCTCTTGATCCTAATATCTTTCTAGTGCCTTGTTGGAATTATAATAGCTGTAGTGATGTCTAACATACTTCAAGTAGCGAGTAGGGGTTCATCGTGATCATCTCGTCCATGGCGTCTATGATGCCTATGTTGTTCCCTACTCTCCCTTCCTTTATGTCATGACTCTCTAGAGTGTCCTCGTTCCCTTTCCTAGCTATTTCATCTATGACTTCCACTTTTCCTACCTTTATCCCCATGCTCTTTTTCCTTATGACTGCATCCAAATACTGAAGGAGATGATGAAGGTGAAGAAGAAGAACCATCACCATGACAGTGTCTGATTAGAATGTCCACTGTTATCATGTGTCTGTGTCCCTTTTTTGGATCCTTTGTGCCCGTGGGTATCAAAACCTGGGTTATGAATAATGGAATGAAGGTTTTGATACACAACCCCTTGGAAAAAGTTAAGGGGAGGAACATCATTGTGTGGGTGACTACCTAAGGTTGGTTCACTACCCTCATTTTCACTTAAGACATGTGGAGCATCCTAGGACCAATTATCCTTCAAAGACTTATGATGTTTCTCTTGTTGCAAGTCCCTTTGACATTGTGCCCCTGTCAGATGGTATTCTCTTGAGTCATGGTCTTGCATAACATATTTTGCATGTAAGTGCACCATGATAATTTGTGTGAGAGCATGAAGAAGCATGCTCAGAACTAAACGATCGGGAGGTAACACTATGTTACCTTCTAAGTCTTGCCAACATAGTTGTTTATCTTGATGGAGGATAAAGGTGAAGTCTGGTATATACTCATCGGGATGAATATATACCACTCAAACTTGTTGAGGGATTGGTGGATCAACGTCATGTGTATTACATCACCGACTATTTCCTATTTCAAACCTAGGTGGTGAGGTGCTTTCGTATGAAGAAGGATACATACTTGTTTGTTCAATGTGGAATGTATTTTTGTTTATTATTTTCTTAGTCAACCTTAAGGATTCGTTCTAATGATGTGCATGATTTTCTAAGTTCTAATTAGCACACAAAAAAGTCCCTAGCAACGGCACCAATGATGAGCGATGAGGTACCCCTATGCTCAACCATACAGATATGAGCATTTCACACATGATCTGGTTGAATTCCAAGGACTACGTGCTTATGCGCCCTTGTGGAATAAGGATGGGTTTGTTGATCATTATCTAACCAAGCTTACCTGTATATCATGATTGTATGGTTAAGTATGCTTGAGGCATATGATTTTTATAGCTTTTATGTTTTTATATCCTACGCTAGTAGGGAAGGAGAGAGGTAACTAAGTGACTAATTTAACTTAACTACTCATTAACTAAGTTCTAAATAATCCTAACACTAGCATCCATTTCCACTTGCCATACACATCCTAAACTAGTGCAACACTGTTAGGATTACCAAATGCTAATTGTTACTGGGTTACCAAGCATTGCACGCATGCTCGAAGTGGTCGTGCTTATGTAATTTAATGATTTACTTAATTGATCAAAATGAATTGTTGTGCTAATAATAGAAATGTAAAGTGCATAAAATAAAATGAAATAAAATAAATGCATAAGAAAATAAAATAAAAGAAATNAAACCACTAGAGTAACCAGTCTCATCATTTGCTTATGAGATTCATTTCATAGGCAATGAAAGCACTTTGGATTTCTTCAAATTTTATAACTAAAAAATCCTATATTTATTTCATAGCTTTAACCTTAGGTCTAAATTCATGTTGTAGTGTTCTAATCATTTTAATGATGACATCACTTTTTGGTAAGTCTTTGCCTATACCCCTAATAGGTACAACTAGATCATTTTTCCTATAAAAATAATCTTTTATATTTTATCCTTTCCTCATTTTTAGTTTGGCATACTCACTTTGCAAAACCAAGATTTTTGATTATTTCACTATGGATGTGCCCTCATAGGTAGCTTCTAAGGTTTTACAAATTTCTTTGGTGATTTGACATCCAATTACTTTATTAAATTTAGACTTATTTAATGCATAATATAAACAATTTTTTTCTTTAGAATCATACATGAACTTATCTCTTTCTTCTAATGTCCAGTTGCTTCATGGCTTGATGGCCTTTATTGGGTTGTTAATAGGTCATGTGTGTCCTTCAAGGATGGACTCCCATACCTCAAACTCCATTGACTTGAAGAAGCCTTGCATCTTTACCTTTCAATAAGCAAAATCTAACCCATCAAACATTGGTGACTTTTTATATGATGTCCCCTCCATAGTTCACTCTTGAATGTTAAAGTCGAATGTAAGAGTACTGGGCTCTGACACTACTTGAGAATTAAGAACTTGGAAAGGGTGATGAATAAGTTCCTAATCTAAATTATACCTAATGCGCAAAAACAAAAACTTTTATGTGGTGCCCTAACTTGGGTAGTCCACACTTAGGGGGTAGAATCCATGCCCTAACTTGGGTAGGAATTTGTTTCTTAACCAAATTTGGTTTAAAAGGCACCACACCCTATACAAGCTCTAAGCTCTACAAAAAAGTGTTTCATCACTATGAAACCACTCAATCCCACAACGTCCCAACAAGCTTAAAATGTAATTTCAAGGATCCCAAAACCTTTACAAAATTAAGCTCCACTCTAAAGTGTTTTGACACTACAAAATCACTCAACCCTGTAAGGTCCCATCAAGCTCAATGTGGATGCCCTCTTGCAAGAAGCACATCAATCCCATAGGATAATCAAGAAAAAGAAAAAGATGTAAAGAAAGAATGTAACTATAATTATAAGTCCTTGTCATTGAAGATTAGTTTAACAGACAACTATGCAAATTATATTACAATGAAGAACAAGAATACAAAAGCATATATATGACAATGATTTCTTTAATGTGAATAGTGTTTGTACAATTTTCAAGAATTTGATATCTTCTTATAGTCTTGGAGTCTTTGAAAGCTCCTTGAAATTTATGCAACGGCTACCCAACAATTAACGTGGATGTCTCCTTTGAATTTGGGACATCTACTTGAGAATGACCTCTATTCAAGAGAGATGTCTTGCTAAATAATGGACATCTCTGGGGAGAGGTCTTCTTTTGAATAGAGATGTCTACTATTTTTAGGAGATGTGTCCTCAATTATTTGGCTCTAGTTTTTGAGGCTTCCTCTTGTTAATTTTTCTTCTTATCAATCCTTGGAGCATCTTCATTTGGTTTTTAGTGTTTGATTTTAGTCCATGCTCACTCATGCTTTCATCTTGGCTCATAACATCTTCACTTTGTCATCTCATTATAAACCTCATTTTCCTTTAGTCCTTAGTTCTTGTTTATGCCCTATAAATACATCATCCACTACAAACACTCTATGTTCTTCATTTTCCTTAAGGTTTTGACATACCAAAAGGTCAACAAATGGTATCTAAGCAAAATCTAAAATAAGATCTAAAACTATGACTTACCAAAGATCCTAGTAAATAGAAAAGATATAGATTTAGCCCCCATCCAATCCAATTGGATCTCTCTCTCCAGTTATATCTCTTAGATATCATCTATGCAAAGAATGATCCCTCATGGAATTATTTTAAGGTATTTATACTTATATGATTAAGGCACCACAGGCAAAAAGGATGTAACAACTTGTATTTTTTAACCCCCTATTTTATCTTTATCTTTCATTAATCTTTGTTGAATTAAGTCTTGTTGAGGATTTGATCTCATTCCCTTTAAAACATTAATAATTGTACTTTGTTATATTGTGAAATATTTTAATTAGCTTTTATTTAACTTGCCTTATATTTTTTATGAATTTTCCATTTTGAAATATTTCTCTTTTAAATTTTTATTTTTATATCTAATAGCATCTTTTATTAATATTCTTTTGTTAAGCTTTTGAATTTAGATGCTACTAATTTTCTTTGTGTTTCTTGTTAAGAATAGATTGATGCAAGGTAACACATGTTGTAAACTGGAACATGGAATTTTGGAAAAATATCATATTTTTAATAAACTTGCACATAGCCTTGATTGTATTCTCATTTTCTATGTGGACTATAGATTTTCTATTACCTATCAAACTCTTATTAAACTTTTTCATTAATTATGAATGTGATTTTGGAGATAACTCATTGTAAACCATTGTTGCTATATTGGTTGGAGATTGTAATCTTGTCTTTCATTATGAGCTTCTATCTCCTTCAATTTCTTACTCTTTTCCATCGGTTGTGTCCTGCATCCTTGTGATGATCAAATTACTTAACGTTCAACTTATGTATTGCAATCCAATTTTCATTGCATTTTGGTTTTTTGAAGTAGAGTAACCAATTCAAGATTTTCTTCCTTTGTTCATTTTCAATGTTCTAGTTGTTGCTTTATAATTACTAGCTTATCATTCATGTTTTTGAAGTCAGCAATGAGTTGTTATTCTTTAGTGATCTTTTGTGACCATTTTTCCCTTTTTCTAATAGAACTGGACATCTTGGAGGTTAGAGAAACATCTTTCCCTAAGTACTAAAAATTGTAGATGACATCTCTTTGGCGAAGAAGATGTCCTGCCATAGATGTCTCTCTAGGAAGAAGACATCTAGTAAGAGATGTCTTGCCAGAGAGGGATACATCCCATAGGAGATAGCTCTAAGAAGACATATTGCTAAAGATATCTCCTAGTAGGTTAAGACATCTCTCCTATGAAGACTACTCAAAAATCCATCCAAGCTAAGATTTGGAGTTCCATTATGTGCTCAAGCAAGTTTCCTTCGATCCCAAGACATCTTGAACTATTTGAAACATACCAAAAAACATCTAGAATATGGTAAAATATATCATTTTGTGGTCATCATATGGTTACCATTTATCTTATCTATCTCATGTTATTTTCATAATTTCTAGACTATGCTTGATCTTCAATGTCTCTTTTTGATCTCCTCATGATGGATTCTTATGGGATCGATGGGTAAGAATTTCAGAAAGTCTAGGATGACCTCTAGAACTTGACCCACATCACTTATGATCATATCCAATGTGGCTATATCTAAGTGTTAATGGATATACATTGTGAAAGATAAAGATGGTACCCTTGCTTGACCCACATCATCTATGATTGTACTTAGGTTGTGACATTGACAAGCATTTTGGATGAACTATCTAGCCAAAAATATCTACTCATGTCACTTGTGAATGTCATGTGGCTAGTTTTCATGATGCAAAACTAAAGGGTGGGTGATCTATATGGGTTGTATCTAGGCTTGGTTCATCCAAGAGAGATGAGGTTGATCAACTAGACATTGAGGAGGATCACTACCATCTAAGATAAATGAGATCTTTATAGAATAAGAGTCGTTATGGATGATTGATTCTAGTTCATTTTTGGTTTACCTATCTATTGATGTTTTGTGAAAATCATGCTTTGTATATAGATTTTTGATGTATAATCTCATGGATCATGAGATGCCTTGTTCATTAGCTTGTTCTAGGTGCACCAAGGTGGTTATCTCTACTAGAAGGTTTCTAATCCTTCCTACATGTGTGGATGTAGATTTAATTGGTAGAAGCTAGGTGTTAGATGATGATGAAACTAGATCTTTGGAGCCTTTCTTTATGTTTTTAGATTTTGATTTTTTGGTTCTAATTATCATGATGTATTTGAGCTTTTATGATGATGGATAATAATAGCTCTCTTTTAAGGCTATGAACATGTTTAATTATGGGATTTGATTAGGATTTATGAATAATAGAATTTTTTCTTAATTTAATATAATGTATTATTTTTTAAAAATGCATTTTTGTTAAAGTTTATAATGCTTATGGTGGTTATTTTCTTTTGGTTATGAGCATTATGACATCACATGTCTATGTTATAAGATTTGTGTAATTAAACTTTGATTATCTAAGTGTAAAGTTTTTGGGTGTGACAAGTTGGTATTAGATCATGATTTTTGGATCACCGATCAAAGTTTCTAGTTTTTGTAGATGCCTTTAAGATGAAGAGAGAATGATGAGGCAAGTTCTAGTAACATACAACAATAATTGCTCCAAACACTAGTAAACTTGTTAAGCAACAGGAGTAGCCAAGGTGGACTCACAAGTACAAAGCCTAGTGATGAGTGGCGAGGTACCCCTACACTCAACCATACGAATACGAGCGTGCACGCACGATCCGGTCGAACTCCGCAGACTAAATGCCTTAACACCACAAGAAACACTTGGGGTTAATCATTCGTTGTCTTCCCAGGCTTGCTTGTAAGTGTCACGGTGTATGGTTAAGCAAGTCTGAGGTATGTGATTTTTTTGGTATTTTTGGCTTATCTTCTATGCTACCAGGAGAAGGGTTGAGAAAAATAAACTAACTCTAACTAAGATCTAAATCTAATTTAACTAGCGTCAGCATCCGTTCCCACTTGCCGGACACA
>MNCI01017639.1:0-12385 GCA_015680685.1 Gnetum montanum
TCCAAAAAAATTGAAAAAAAGAGGGAAAATAGTACTATCCAATTGGGGAGCACAATATGTACCAGAAAAAAAAAACTAAAAAGGAAATTAGTAATATGCAATAGTTATGAAAACTCAACTTCAGGTTTCGGAAGGAAGAGATTGATAATAAGGACAAGTACCTATAGTTGATATAGTTTAAATAAGGATGTTAACCATGCAACTTTGAAGATTGAGGAATCAGTGGTTACCAAATATTTGAACAACAATTTTATGCATTTTTAGAAAAATTACTATTGTTATTGTGGTTTTTAGATTAGATAGAATTATTCATAACATAGTCTAATATTTTATTTAAGGTTCATCAGTTGGAGTGATGTTTAGATGCTTGTTTCTTAAATTGTAAGACTTGGGTTTGAGCCTGTAGACATAATTGGTCGAAAAGAGGATAGACTTTCACTTATCTACTAACCTTCTTCGAACTTTGCTTGGTGGGAAACTAAAACTAAAATTTTATTGTCTGTACACCCTCTAGATCTGTTGGATAGTAGAAATGAACAAACTATGAGTTTTTAAAATATCATAAAGAAAATTACCCAAGTATTCTTGGTAACCTTTAGAATAAATAAACCGAATTTGTAACTGTAATATCCTACTTATGTTTAATGTGCTCAAATGTGGTACATTGCAGAAAACGTGGTCTCCATCTTCATTGTTATTTATATTATGTAGTTGGTATATTTATTCTTCATGAAGAATTTTGAGCCATTTACATGTTTCAACTCTAAGATAAGATCCTATTCATGCTTTGCTTTTGTGTATTTCATTTTAAGCATTCATATCAATAATTGAGTAATACTAAGGATAGATAGATTGCAACACTTGGTATTAAGTATTAATATTGAGATATGAAATGAAATGGGATATTGCAATTAGGTAGCATTGAATAAATATTTTGACAATTTATAGATACATTGGTGGTAAATTAATAAGTATGTAGGTATTGCATGGTAGTAAAAAATGCCAGTAATTGCAAGGATTAAGTCTATATTGGTTATAAAAATATTAATTTTTTCTAAGAGATAGATCATTAATACTTTTACAATGATTGTGTATAATATAACTAATCTAGATAACTAGCACCATCCCCAGCAATGGCATGAATGATGAGTGATGAGGTACTCCTACAACCAACCATACGAATCACAAGCATTCACACATGATCTGGTCGAATTCCATGGATGGGACTATTTGTGGCATCTAGATCGCTATGTCTTGATCATAGTTCGATGTCTTTCCACTTGGACTAGTGGTAGCTTTGTCACATATGATTTAGTCCAGAGTGAGGCCTACGATTTTTATTATTTTATATTTTATTGTTCTATGATTAACAATAGGTTGAAATTCAATTTATAATCAATTCAACTAATCTAATTGCTAATTAATAATTAACTACCCTAACATAAGTATCTGATACCACTTCCCGTGCACATCCTGAACACATATAACATTGCTAAATTACCAAATGTTAAGTGTTGCTATGATTACCAAGAGTCATACACATGCTTGAAGTGATTGTACTTATGTGCTTAATTAATTAATATGCATTAAAATGTAAATATTAGCTAAGTACATGAAAATTAAATTGCATAGAAAGTAAATCTAATCTAAATCAAAGTGTTGTAATGAATAAGAATCAATCTTGGTCTTATTGTCATTCATGGAATATGTCCAAGTACATTGCCAATCGAATAAGACTTCATAAAACTAACTCAAATCCACTTTGTGGGCACTCACTAACAATTCTCTAAGATTACTGCAAGAATTCGGCTACTCTATTAACAAAACTATGAAAGACTATGCAAAACTATTTGAAACAGACTTGAAATCATGAGCCTAAGTGCTATATTTAGAGGCTAGCATATACCCCTTGACATCGAATACCCAACATAGCATTTGGGCTCTGACATTGAAGCTGATGAAAACATGTGTTTCATCAGTTATATTACTAACTGAACGATGCTATAAATGTAATGGGTATGTATATTAATATAGACATTTATTGTGTTTTTTTGGAATGTAATTCATACATTGTTAAATTAAGTTAGAGTCAATTTTTAGTCACATTGAGTTAAGTTTTATTCTTTGACCAATATGAATCAATTCATAAGTCATTAGATTCATCTTGTAAGTGAAGATGATGATTCATAGATGATGCTGCTTTATTTTACAAAACTTATAATACTTAAAAGTTACCCGAATTCATAAATTAGTAATATGTCAAGTTGTTTCGTTTCTTTAGAGTTACAACTCTTTGTCAAGTACAGTCTAACTAGTATCTAGTCAAAATTTATGTGTAAGAAACTAAAAAAGAAAAAGGATAACAGGCATGAAACGACCTATTATGAGCTAACGATCTAAAGCATTGTTCATATATCTATTATCCAAAGAGTTACCATTAAAGATTATAATTTTGTTAATCACATATTTTGGATTAACAACTATTGAAATAAATTCATCACTTTTGCCTTCTTAAAAACAAGATAACTTAACATGGAATGAGAAGATGGTATGTAAGTTACAAAATCAATTTATGGTATAATTGTTGTAGCAGTTAACTTGAGATTGTGGAACAATTTGAGCATCAACTATCCTTATGTTCTAACATCTCTAATCTTAACTTGACACATTATTACTTGGAATTGGAGCTTCATCAAACAACTAGTGCAATTACACTCTCTCAAACCAAATATATTATAAATCTATTAGAAAAGTACAATATAAAGAATTGTAAGGAATTATATATTCCAATGACACTAGGATTCAAGGTTAATATTAACGAAGAAACAATTGATCCTACTTAGTATAAATAAATTATTGGAACACTTACGTATCTTACAAATACAAGACTTGATATTCAAAATTCTATAAACCAATTAGTAGTAGCTATGCCAAACCTAGATCATCATCACATATATGAAACATTCTTAATCTTAGGATACCTTAGGAATACTTTGTCTTATGGATTGGCATTCATAAGAACTTCATCAAGAGTTATTGAAGTATAGATGGCTACAAACTGAAGTGGTGACACAATTAAAAGAAGTTCAAAAACTACATTTCTTATTTAGTTGTATGGAAATCCTAGAATTTGGAAAATTAGTTAGCAATGTATTGTATCATTATTCTTCATGCAGTTAAATACAAAGCCTTACATGAGACAATCTAAGATGTCACCTAGATTGAACAACTCTTTATTGAGATTTATGTTAAATTATCAAAACTAATCATAATTCATTATAATAATCAAGTTGTAATTAAGGTAGTATAAAATTTAGTGTACCATGACAAAAGTAAGTACATAGAAACAATTATGTACATCATAAGACATAAATATCGAGAAAATTTTATTAATGTCTAATACATTTCAACTAAATCCAAAAACACATACTGCTTTATAAAAACCCTAGTAAAGCAACCATTTGAAGCATTTCAAGATTACCTTTTAGAGCAAATTGTTGAGAAAATGATTTTACTAATTATGTATAAAATTTCACCTTAAACATTTAAGCATAACTTTAAAGCAAAGAAAAAATTTTCATTAAATTGTATCTCCCAAAATGTTTAGATCATTTGCTGTGGCCTCAAACATAAAGTACCATATATTTAGCATGGATGATTCTTTAATTTAATGAGACTTAAATATAACATTGAAAAAATATTGTATAAGTTTTTGCGCTAGAATTATCAACCTTGTATTACTTAATAAAGTTTTACATATCTATCAAGAATATATCAAAACCTATTAAAAAATTCTGTTTATTTTCATTTTAATCATCTATCCTCTACTAACAAAATTTCATTATTATGACTTAGAATCAAGAGAAATATCCTTTTTGCATTTTGTAATTTAAGAAATTAATTTTAACCCAATTTTTATATTACTCTTGATATGTATGAAGAAATTTTCGAAAGAGTTCCAAGCTCTAAGACTCTTAATAAACTATTAATGCTTTTTATTGCCTACTCTTTTTCTTAGAGTTTTATATGTCAACAAAATTGAAATCATTTGAAACCTAAGGCTTATAATATTCCGAGATAACAAAGTAACATTCGCCCTTAGTTCCATCCTTGATTAAGGAATGGAAAAAACCCATAATGTATTTTTGAAATTTGGACAAGTAACAATGTAGAAGAAACAAAGTATGCAATGTGTTCTCTCTTTTAACTTGCCCCTTTATCATTTGCCTGTAAATCTTGGTCTTCCATTTATTTTTGCATAGTCTCTTGTGTGTGCTTGTGGCTCCTTTTCTTCCTCTGCCTCTTCCCATTGTTCCTGTTACTGCTCCTTTCATAGCTGCAAGTGCGACTTCTTTGGATTTGCGAGGAGAGGAAGAAAACTTAGGAGTATTATCCACAACATGAACTGTTACAGCTTCAGGATCTTTAGGCTGCAGGGCTGCTAAAGTTCTTGCTCTGCTTCTGAAGATAGGAGTTCTCATTTGCCTTGGTTTTAAAATGTGGAGTAGCATCTGGTCCGCTATCACCCTTTTCAAGAATTCGAATGTGAACATGACTGGAGCAAGCCTCACCTGAAACATCTTAAATTCAATTCAATTTACTTGAAACCTCTGAGAGTCTCAGGGCCATCACCTAACCAAATAACAATACGGTTTAAGCTGGTTGTTCAAGGTCCAAATGAGATACCGCTAACACTAAAGTTGGTTTTTTAAAAATGGGTGTTAGATTTTAAAATTAAGCAATATAAGATCTCACACAAATATGGATATAAGAAATCTAAACGTAATAAAAGTGAATGGGTGTTAAAAACGAAATGGGAATTGATGGCCCTGTTTTCTTACCCTGACCATAGTGTTCATGATTCATGAATGTACCTCAATCCGTCTTCAAAGCCCGCTCAGCTTGCTCCCTCGTTTCAAATTCCAAAAACGCAATGCTGCAATAATTTTTTTCAGGACGTTAAAGTGCTTTCATGGAATTTTTTTAAAAAGAAATATTCAAATTACGGATATATTTAAAGCAATTAAATAAAGAATGGCAATACCCAACTCTCATGCTTTGTTGACAGATCAAGGCTGAGTGTATAATTTTAACCTTGCCTTGATCGCTAAAGAAATTCTGGACCTCCCGAGTTTGGGCAAAGAACATGAATTGGAGTTCATTGATTTCATGGGTTAGATATTTACGTGTAATATAAAAAATAATTAGACTTATTTGAAACTTCAATAAAAAACAATGAAATAGCATTCTCTTACGTTGACAACGGCGGTGTTCTTCCTGTTCATTCTTCTGGTTTCCCTTCCAGCCAGTTCCAAGAAAATTATTTGTGTCATGGTTTCTATTGATAGTGAAAATCATGTTTACATTCTTCATTAATGATTTAATGAATACTGTAACCAAGAAATTTCAAAATGAAAGAAAAATTTAAAACTTCCACTGAGCAACATCTTTTTGTTTATCAAATTAGTGCAATCAGCCTACAAAGGATACCAACATTAAGACACTGTTAAATGGTTTAGTCCTTGCTGCTAAGCGGGGCAGTAAAGTGCATTACTGTTGAAAACCTAATGCTTCTAATTCTCATAAATCTGTTAACCCCATTTGCTTACAGTTAAAATATACAGGGTTTGTTGAAGAAAATTATCCTCTTAACCAAATTATATATATATAAGTAATCTAGTTGTTTAAAGAATTTAAATATTATTGTTGGTCCTTCGTGAATTGTTAGCCTCTGCCGAAGTAGTGCAACCTAATACTAACCGGTGAAACCTTCGAACTTTAAAAATCCCAGATAATAGGGAATTGTATTCAAGATAACTAGTATCTCTAAGACAACAGGTAAAACCTTTAAAATCGAAGTACATGTCTGTTAAGTTTATTTGATTGATGGCCTAGGATTTAGTGCTTCGCGGAATGAATTTGTAACGCATGAAATTGGATTTAGTAAAACATCGTGAAAAGATGCTCGAAGAATTTCTCCAAATCGTCTCACCATTTTAAAAGGGAATCTTTCAATCAATTCTTAGCACCAATCGTCCAGTTCCAACCTGGCAGATCTGATATAATATTGAATTTTTGCTTTCGACAGACCCGTAGACTCTGATATCATACTAGAATTTTACAGTAGATGGCTCAACTCTGGTTATATATTTGTAAGTTCATTCACGGTTTGTTTCTTGTTACTGGCACCCTAAGCATACGGTAATTCGGAAAACTAATAGCAGTGTGTAAATAAACACAATGTTAAAGGCGTAATTCTTAATCTCTATAACGCCACTTCCTCTGTTTTACCCCATCAACTCTCCCATATTACTGCCAATGTGAAAGGTTTGCCATTGTACAATGATACTGTAATTCTAGTCTAACTTCTATTAAACAGAATACAGCTGATAAATTACATGGTAACCAAAAACTGAAAAAGAATACACATATAGATTGTATTTAAATCATACAGCATCGTAACCTCTAGCTTCATTTCCGGGAGAATCAGTCACCGTTTCAAACTGGACGAAGATAATGGCAACATCTTCCAGGTTGTTAGAAACATATTATGCTATGTTTCATGTAAAATCTGTCGTTCGGTATCACGTCTAAGAAGCAAAACAAATCTAAATACAAAAATCAAACACTCAACATCCTGTTTAAACAACTATAAAAAAAAAGTGCAACATTGTCTGTTCAAGCTTGAGTAAGACTCTTCTAAGCCAAAATAGTGAGAAAAAGCAACTCATGTTGAAAGCTCCCTTTCCATATATTCACTGAAAAAAAAACCTAATTAGTCTGCAGGCAATTGTGCAAGCCAGAGTTTTCAGTCAATGGCAAAGATCATAAAACCAATCGAAATGTACAAAAGGAAAACAGGGTACAAAGCAAGTCCTTTTCTGCTAGGTGCAACAGCAGCACTCATGAACGGATAAGCAGCCCAGGAACTCCAAGCCAAGGTGACCAATACAACAACTATTTTGATCAGCAAGTTGTTTTTCAACATACAGATAAGAGCTCCAACACCTTAGAGGAAAAGGCAGTAGCCAAGAAGGCTGAGACTCTGGAAAAATATAACGTGCCCACCCTGCAAAATGAAACATCGAAAGCCTTGTTAAGTAACCTCCCAAAAAGAACATCATGATTATAATAAAAAGGACAATAAAAGGAAATTTTAAGCATAAGAAACTACATACCAAAAGAACCACATTCAACGTCAGCACAACTGCTGCAGCAGCAAGAACCGCAAATGCAACTGCAAACACCTTAGACTGACGCAAGAAATATAGAAACTTATGTTCAGCGTATTGTATAAATTCAGAATAATCACATAACAAAAATGAAGAGATGATGATACTTACTTGCATTAATTCTATCACTTTAAATGAAATACAACTAGTTTAGCTATAGATTTATTATATATATTTATAATTTGGCCTAAGAGAATCATTAACTTTTTGTATTTCCATGTAACCAAAATGTTACCAAAACTGTGTATATTTATAATTAGCATCAAATTTACTTGATATATTTTTAATAGTCACTCAACATGAGCCAAATATATTACATGCTGCCATCTGCCGAGTACCACATACACCATGTAAAAGCATAACAGATATATTTATAATTTACTTTCCTTTGGATCCCATACACTATAATATTATATAAAAATGTAAAAATCAGCTTGGAATATTAGAGAATATCACAACTTTTTTGCCCAATGTTAGTACCTCTGTGGCCTTTCAAAGTTAAGCTTGGGCATTTAAAGGCAATGTTTCAGGTTTTAAAAGATTGATGCTTCCAGGAATCACAAACAGGGCATTGAGACTTCAAAGACTAATGCAGTGAGAGATTATAATTGAGACTTTTTGGCTTTAGCAAAGAAATTTCTGTGCTATAAGAATCATTTTTATTAGAGATCATATAAAAATCAAGCATAAACTAGCCTGCCATTATTTATCAAGTAGCAGGTACCCACCAACTTGATGTTTCGAATTTTGAAAAATTGGTAGTTCCAGGGATTTAAAAAACTAATGCAATCAGACATCACAAGCTCCTCAGACTTAGTATTTTACAGAAAACACGTTTATGATCATTACTCTATGATAGAAGCGAACTGCTGATGAGCTTGAATTCCAAGACAAATCTGGATGAGGCCATTAGGACTGTAAAGCACTCTTTGCAAATTCAAGCTTCGCTCTGCATCCCAATCCATTGAAGTCAACACCTCCTTGGAAACTTTTCCTTTGTAACATAAATAATTTTTTATTTGATATCATCAAATTAAGAAATGCTTAAAGTTTTTTCCCTTGATCTGTAACACTATGACAAAAGTGACCTTGAATTATGCTGCCATTATGACAAAAAATTAGTTTGCGTGACAAAGTGGTGGCTTCCAGTTGCCAACTGGAATTGGCCTCTCAGCCAAAATAAAATGAACAAGTCAGATTGATCACATAACAAAAATAAATAATATTTTAAGAGTTTATGTTAATCCTATAATACAGATCTAACCATATCAACTAGAGATGGATGCCCCAGATTGATGATGAATATGGAGCTATAAAACTCTGAACTTTCTTTCAACAATGATGTTTTTGAGTGGTCTACTGGGTGTAAGAATGTAGACAGTTCTTATACGAATAATAAAATATAAAGGAATACCTCCAATGATGATAAAATAAGGTACATAGATAAGATAAAGACTTTCAACTGTCACCACTGCCTAAATGATATGACTTATGGATTTGTAGCTAGTCATGTGTAGGGCCTAAATCAATATACTTCAGCTCACATTGTGAGATGGCAAACTAGCATTCTATGGATGTATCCCATTTTACCATGCTGACCATGGTTGCACAGTAAATGCCTGTGGATTTCAAACAATGGGCCAGTACTGTGTAGAATACATTAACAGCAAAATGATTAAAGAAACACTGACATGCATCAACAAGTTCAAATATCAAAACATTGGATAACCTCAATTTCGTCCACTATGTAGGCCTTGAAAATTTACTTTCAAGAACATTTTACTTATCCCACTTAGATACTAACATCTTGGTACACCTGGCAATTCAGCTAATATAACACCTTACTGCTATTAATTCCTATCTATCTAACCTACTCCAGCCTCATTCATCACTAACATTTTTAAAAATGTGGTAACACCAATAGCTTCATGTATTCAAAAGCATCTGTAATTCAACTTTTCATGTAACTGTTATACACATGAATAATTTGAAAGTCCACATGCATGCATCAACATGATTTCACAATCAATTTTGTTTCCTAAATCTAAAAATTGTTTTTTTTTTAATTTTTCGATGTCAAAATCAAATGATGGCTTATGACCTTTATGTATTGATAAGTTGTAAGGACTGAGTTAAAAGTGTCATCTCATGAGTCAAGCCCTCCTCCTTTGTTTTTAAAATTGAACTCTGTGCGTCTGTAATAACTATGTTCTATATGGGTGCTGGTAAGCAGCAATAAAACATATTATATTTATACAGCCACAACTTAAGTGTCTCAAATAAAGAAATCAAGAGCCAGGCTCAACAAATTAGATAAGTCATAATTATCTAGTAAGTTTGAGCTAATTTTACAACATACAACTTTTAGAACTCTTCACAGGCCCATTCATGCTGCATGAAATGACTTGTATTATCTAGAAAACATAACTATTTGAATTTTTGGAATTGTTTTAATAAAAAAAACACTTGGTATCATGTTGAAAAGAAAAATGCTAAGGATGTGATAATGAAGACCCATCCAAAAATGAATCATGGACATAGACAATATCATAACTCTTGATTTTCTTTACTATGCTCTGACCTTTTTTAGGGTGAGTTTTACATATATTCTTTTTGGTATAGTTATTGCCTTACCCTACTGAACTACGCATTTGCCAGTGATCTAATGTTGGAATATAGTGAGTACATACATTGGTATGATTTAAAGGACACATTGAATACATTTCAATAAAGCAAAAACTGCAACAGATAAAATTTAATATGACCAAAACCATACTGTTATTAGTTAATACAGATGCCTTCTGGGACACTGCTACACTGCTCTAAGAAATAATTGCAGCAGGAAACAAATTTTGGCATGGGAGATCAGAAAGAAACCTTATCACAATCTTGTCCAACCTATATGGTTATATGGGTGTGTTGCATAGGGACCTTCTCTTTCCACACATAATTGGACAAAATTAAAGCATGTTCAAAAAAAGTTTCTTGTATGTGAGTTTCAAGTAAAAATGCAGACTTCTTATGATATTTTACTTTTATAAGCAAATTTGGTTCCTCCTGAAGTTAAAGCCCTTTGCCAATTTATTGCTTATACTCAGAAATTAAATTACATGGAGAAAGTCAATTATGCTAAGGAGATGATCAATACTACACAAAGAAATGGTTCGTTGCATCAAGGAAAATTATGGCTTCAGTCATGGAATACTATAATAAAGGATCTTCCTAAAAACCAGAAGCTTTTCCAGAAGACTGTAAAAGATAAAGTTTTGACCAAGGTTTAGTTGAACACATCAGGAAAAAGGTATTTTTATTTATCTGCTCTTAGAAGAGGTTTGTTATCAAGTACTCAAAAGTATCTCTTCTCAGATATTCCTATTCATTTAAGGAATCAAATTGCTAAAGTAAGAATCAACTCTCATCATCTCCTTATTGACACAAGTCATTGGATCAATTTACAAACAGAAGAGCATATTTGCAAACTATGGAAACAAAACATAGAATATGAAGAATATATATTTTTATTTTGCCCTTCTTTGGCTCATATTCAAATGAATTACAATATCTGCTGATTGTTTTCCCTCAAGTTGACCCTATCTACTTGGATCATTACATCAATGATGTTTTCAACTTCCTTTGTAATTTCCTGGATGTAATAAAAATTTCCAGTAATCCTATCTTAGCCTTTTCTCACAAAGTCATAAAATTTTTATGTTTAAGCGATCTTTCAACATTTTTGATGTTGAAAATGATACCCAATTTCAATCTTAAACTAATAAACTAAGAATAAATTCCAGAAATGAATTATGTACCAGTGGAATTGCAGCATTCTGTGCAAACAACAATTTAAAAAAAAAACAACCATGGTACTAACCTTATCAATTGAAGCAGACCAGGAAAGCATGAGCTCCAGAAAAATGATGAAGAAAAAGGAGCCCCAGAGATCCCAATCTCTCAGAGCCTTTCCAGGATCCTCACGTTAGGGGTTTGGAAAAACGACCAGCTTCAGATTGTCGGAGATTTTGGAAAAACGACAAGCTTCAGATTGTTGGAGATCCTGAGAACATTTCTCTTGATCGTCTTCCACACAGGCTCAGTGAGAGTGTTCCAACCGAACCAAAACCATCCAAAGCAATCCCTCCGGATCTGTCACCAGGGCCACCATTGCTGCCAGCAGGCAAAGAAGGAATAATTGGAGCTGATGATTATGATATTTTCTGTGTACATGTGGACAATGAAGATACCGGAATTGAAGCCCTGGGAGGGCTTTCTGGTCTCGCCACAGAAACAATTGCAAACGAGGATACTGGAACTGCTGAAGTCACCGGCTGAACGCTCACATTGATGAGATTCTCAATTTTGTCAATATCGGATTGTGAAGATCTCAGATGCAGAGGCACGGTATCGCTGTCCGCCATTTTCCTGTTGAATTCACCTTCAAGCTAGGGTTTGTTAATTTCTCCAATGCTCTGGATCGTGATAATGGAGGTTTTGCAGGATCGTTTGGTTCAGAAGTATGTTATGTTGTTCAACAACAACCTGACATTTCGAAAACGGAGTCAGCAGATTGCAAATATAGGCAGGGTTTATTCACTTTAAAGGAAAATTAAGAAAAAGATTCAGCATACTGAAGATAAACTTATAAATCCTATAAGATGGTACAATCTCTGCAGAAGTTACTTGTCTCAGATGAAAATTTATAAATCGAAATCAAAAACAAGATGTGCGTCTGGCCGATTCAGAAGACAGAATGTGAAACGCGATTCTGCATTTGTTGCGTCCAGTGGTTCTGTCTTCGAGTTGAAATACCGCAATGTATGAACCGAAATGTTTTAACGGATCATCCGAAATTAAATATTAAACAAAAAGGACTGGCATTGCATTACATTTATGACTTGTTTAGACTCCTGTAACTGTTAATATCAATAGAACTTTTTGGGTCCGACATCCCCCTACATTTATAAGAATTGATAATATCAATAGAACTTTTCAGGGTCCCGACATCCCCCCTACATTTATAAGAAGTTACACGGTGTGGGAAATTATCCCCATTTTATCATATAAGTGGTAAAGGTGCATGTTTCTCAACTTTGTAAGACTTGGTTTTAAGCGTGTGGAGCCACTTGACATAGGTTAGGTTAGATGTTAAAAAAGAG